>JARYGA010060799.1:43583-110368 GCA_030545235.1 Helianthus tuberosus | reverse complement strand
ATTGCATATGCTTCCCGACAATTAAAGGTGCACGAAAAGAATTACACCACCCACGACTTGGAGTTGGGTGCCGTTGTGTTTGCACTAAAACTTTGGAGGCATTATTTATACGGACCAAGTGTGTGATCTATTCTGATCATAAAAGCCTTCAACACTTGTCCAACCAGAAGGATCTGAACATGAGACAGCGTCGATGGATGGAGACACTGAATGATTATGATTGTGAAATCCGACACCATCCAGGCAAGGCGAATGTAGTCGTCGATGCCTTGAGTAGAAAGGAAAGGGTCAAGCTCATTAGAATCAACGCCAAGAGCATTGAATTGAAGAACAGTTTGAATGAAAGGTTGTTAGCCGCTAAAAAAGAAGCCGTTTTAGAAGCTAACTATCCAAATGAAAAGCTGGGAGTCACTATAGAATAGTTATCATATGGAAAGGATGGAATCCTAAGATTGAATGGACGAATATGGGTTCTAGTTTATGGAGGACTTCGGAATGTGATTCTTCAAGAAGCACATAGCTCCAAATATTCTGTTCATCCTGGCTGTGATAAGATATACCAGGATTTAAAGGCAAATTATTGGTGGATAGGCTTGAAGAAGTCTATAGCCACTTATGTAGCCAAATGTCTGACATGTGCTCAGGTTAAAGCCGAACACCAGAAGCCGTCAGGTTTGCTACAACAGCCTGAACTTCCCACCTGGAAGTGGGAAATGGTAACTATGGATTTCATCACAAAGTTACCAAAGACAAAGCGAGGAAATGATACTGTTTAGGTTATAGTTGACAGGTTGACCAAGTCAGCCCACTTCTTACCTATTAACGAAACACACAGGTCAGATAAGTTAGCTCAGCTGTACGTGCATGAGATTGTATCTCTCCATGGAGTGCCAGTGTCTATTATCTCTGATAGGGATGCGAGATATACATCGCACTTTTGGAAAAGCTTTCAGCAATCCTTGGGCACTCGATTAAACTTCAGCACTGCATATCATCCTCAGACGGATGGTCAGAGTGAGCGTACAATTCAAACTCTGGAGGATATGTTAAGAGCTTGTGTTATTGATTTATGTGGAAGTCGGGATGATCACCTTCCATTTATTGAATTTTCATACAATAATAGTTATCATTCAAGCATTCAAGCTGCATTTTTGAAGCTTTGTATGGAAGAAAGTGCAGGACGCCCGTTTGTTGGGCAGAAGTTGGAGATGTCCAACTAACAGGACCTGATATAGTCCTGGAGACGATAGATAAGATTGTGCGGATACGTGATCGTCTCAAAGTTGCCAGGGATAGGCAGAAAAGCTACGCAGATAAAAGGCGTAAACCTCTGAAATTCGAGGTAGGTGACAAGGTGTTACTTAAGGTATCACCCTGGAAAGGGGTAATGCGTTTTGGCAAGAAAGGCAAGTTAAGCCCAAGATATATAGGACCATTCGAGATCATCGAATGTGTCGAAACAGTGGCTTACAAGTTAAACCTGCCTGAAGAGCTCAGTGGGATTCATAATGTGTTTCACATCTGCAATCTGAAGAAATGTCTAGCTGATGAATCACTAGTCATGCCACATACGGATGTGCATATAGATGAGAGCTTGAAATTTGTTGAAAAACCTTTGTCGATCGAGGATCGACAGGTTAAGAAACTTCAAAAGAAGCACGTACCAATTGTGAAGGTTAAATGGGATGCCAGAAGAGGCCCAGAGTACACGTGGGAGGTTGAGTCCACAATGAAACAGAAGTACCCTCAATTATTTTAGTAAATCTTGAGGTCGAGATTTCTTTTAAGGGGGTGAGGATGTAACACCTCGTAAAATCACGACCAATATTATGAAGACACGTGTCATGGACTTTAAATATGTAAGGAATTATTTCAGAGGGACTAAAAATTGACAAACAAAGAAAGTATGTGTGTAGAAGGATTCAAAGTGTCAACATTTGATAATTTTTCCTTTCAACAACCCTACACGATGTTTATACCCTAAAACGAATGAATCATGAATCTTATGAAACCATTTGTGGAAGAAAGTGAAAGTTTGCAAGCCGCAAGGGTTAAATGTGTCAACATGTTTAAATTATACCTCTGAGTGACCTTTTAATGAACCCGAAGCTTTGTAACGATTAATTATGCTCCCGAGAATAAGTGATAAAAATTTTACAAGGTTTCGATATCGTACGAGGAAAATACGTTAACATTCGTAAATAAGGGGTTAAAAGCGCCAACGTTGAAATTCAGGACTTTTCGGTGATCGTATAACTAACCGGGAGCTTAACGAAGTTTGTTTATGACTTAGAGTCCTTAAAAGTCAAGTTTGAGGGTTAAAAGTGTAATAAATGAAAGTGAAAACATGTTTAGAAGGACCAGGGACCAAAAATGCAAAGTCTGAAAACTTGTTGACCGGATCTGACATTCATACCGGCCGCGTAAGACTTCCCTATGTCTTACACGGGCCGCCCAAAAGTTGCCAGCTCCCAAAAATGTTGACAGGTGCCTGCTCAGCCTGTTCCACCGCCTTAGATGCATGGTTTTCGAATTCAGGGACTGCACCAGTGGTTTTTCATGCATTGGGGACACCTGGGATGATCAAGAAACACTTCTAGACTTGTGTGGAGTGATCTTGTTGCATCTAAATCACTATATAAGGACCTTATGTTGCAACCATGAACTTGCTCATTCACAAAATCATTCAAAGCTTACTCTCTGGAGCTCTCTGGACTTAAAGCAAGTTTTCTTCAACTCCTAATTCGTGCTAAGAGCCTTTGTAATCATTCTTAGCCTTCCTAATTCATGTTTTATTAGTTTAATGACCGAAAGTCAAAGCCGTCGTAATTAAGCTTTGACTTAGTGATTAATCACTAATGGTCCAGTCATTTTTCGAATTGAAAGTGGCTATGAGTTAGTAATTATGTGGGTAATAAACCCTTAAAAAGGCACCCTCTGATTTCCACTCTAACTAGGTCAATTGTCGGGTCAAACTTAATTATAAAAAGTCAACAGAAAGCTATTTTGCAAACAAATTCATAATTAACAATGTAGAAGCCATGAAACCTGTTTTAACACTTAAATAACTCGGTAATTAATGTAAGAACATGTCTAAGCATGTTCAACCCGACAATTTTGAGTTTAGGCTCTGTTCGGAACCGAAAGTCGCAAAAGTAGACTTTTGCTTTGACTTTCAGTTCTGACCCAATTTAGCTTAGTTTAGATATGCCTTAGAGTTCCATTAGGGCCAGATTATAGGTTAGTATTACCCTCTGAGGTTATACAACTTGGTTCCTAATTAATCCGATTCATTTGCATGTTTCCGTTAATCGCTTAAATGTTGACCATTATGCCCTTTTGACCTTAAAACGGGATTTTTGAAAATGTGAGAGGACAAAAACCTTTATTACTGATTTATAAACATGTCCTAAAAATTTGACATCAGTTTGAGATCTAAATTAGGAGTTATGCTCAATATCGTAATTTGAAAGCTTTTTATTAATTAAACGACATTATTAGCATAAAGCCTGTCTAAATCCAAATTTTGACACCAAAATTTTACCCACTGATGTAATATAATATTTTGGGATTTTTGAAGATTTTTCTTTATTTTTAAACTAATCATGGCATAGGGTTCTTCCTTTAATTCGGTAATTGTCGGTTATACCTTTTTCTCTAATAAAATGAGTTTTACATAACATTTTGATACCAAACTTTTTTCTACTGATTTTATATGATAAATAAAATATTTTTAACTTTATAAACTGATAAAAATCTCAGCTTTCCTTATATAACCCAAAAATCACCCAAAACCGACTTTTTACGCGTTTTAAACGCATAGTATGGGTTAAAACTATTTTTGGCATATAAGACTTAATAACTACTGATGTTTTAAGTAAATTTCTATACTTTAACAGTAAGAAAAAGTTTTGAACTCAGATTTCCAATTTTGACCTTTAAAGCTTATGTGAAATGACCAAAATGCCTCTACGGTGCATAGTTTGGTTATAAATGATAAATTTCACATATATGCAATACCTTACTGATATGACCTGCAAGAATAAATATTTTTACTGATCATTTAAGACCAGAACCTCAGGTTAATATTTAACGCCTTTTATAATCCTTAAAATGACCAAAATACCCCTACGGGGCTTAAATTAATTTTAAATCCGTTTTGGGCATAATGGAAGGTATCCTACTGATATCACAACATATTTAAGGCATATTAACTTAGGAAACCTGTTCATGACACATTTGGTTACTCGTTATGCATTTATCGCGTTCGGTACGGTTTATGTAACTAGTTTGCATAAATTAACCGAAACGGGTCAAACCTTATCATTTTCACTTCAAAATCCAGAATGTGTTTAGTTTACCCATATTATACAAGTCTTCATACTTGTCGGGTCTAAACCACATTCTAATCCGGTCTTCGCTTAATCATGCGTTCTGAACCGTATACCTTTCTTTAAAACTAACCGGTCTAAGTTTAAACTTAAGTAAGACCCGTTAGGAATCTAATAGGTTAATTAAAACCTTCGTTACAGATTTAGGAGACCAGTAAAAGATATTTGCACTTGCTGATTTGTACGGCTGGGATAAATTTGTATAATTTGCTCAGGTAAATACTTTTAACTTATTTTCCCTTATACGGGCTTGGGGTACGGTATATAAAATACCGCTTGGTCGGGTATTGAATTTTTAATCGTATGAAGTTTAAATCATTGAGATAACTCGTTTAATCTGTTTTGTTTATTCTAAGCCTTTGGGGGGTTAATGACCATGTCCTGGATATCTTCGGCTCATGTAACACCCCGAAAACGGGTTTGGTAATCAAACCCCGTTAATACTAAAAGACGGGTAAAGTACCGTTAGCGGTAGAAGTAACCCGGTAAATATTAGGATTTAAATAAATAAACCTAATATTTAATAAAACGTGAATGAATACTTTTAAGGAAACAAGTTTATAAAAGGCCCGAGTTAACGGGACTTAAAAAAAAAAAACGGGTTATAATTTCCCTGAACCCACCAAGTAACTAGGAATATCAACCTAGTTAAATATGTGCCTTAAAACAAAGAAGGAAACTTGGGAAATAACCCTTATTATAAAGCTACAAACTAGAGGGGCTAAAAAGGGAAGAATTGAAACTTGATTTATTAAAATTAAACACAACACACACACTAGGTGTGTGTGTGCGTGTTCTGGTCGACCAGGAGAAAGCTCAGGAGAGCTCAAACCCTAACTTCAACAAATTGATCAAATTGAAGCCCAAATCAAGAGCCAAATCAATGCATGAACACAAATTCGTGATCACCAAGTCAAGGGGATCGTGAGGTATGTTGAATTTCTAACATTTGTGAAGTTGTAAAAATTTGATAATCATCCTAATCGCGAATTAGGCATGAATTAGAGAAGCTATGGCTTGATAAGTGATGTATACTTGCTTAGGAACGAAACCCTAAGTGAAAATCATACCTAACATGCTATGAATTGAATGATTGAATGAATTCCCACACTAGGCTAAGTGGGTATTAGTCATAAGGTGGAATTGATGATATGATTATGATTAGAATCATCATGCATGTTAAGTAATCGGGAAATACTTAAACAAATTTCAATTTTGAGTATTTGATCATAAGTGATAGTGGTAAATTTGATGTTAATCTTGGTAAAAATAACTAGTTATGAACTAGTTTGTAAATGTGTAAAAGTATGCCCACTAGGTGTTTGTTAAAATGCCTAAACGAAGCTAAAATGTTGAAATTCCATGTGAAGTGTGCATTTGGATATGTCAATAGATCAATTGACTTTTAGGAAGTCAAACTAACCAATGATTTAATCGAGTGATAAAGTCGACATAAGACCCGTTAGATGGAGTAGTCATAATTGATAATGACTAATCTAACCATCTTATGAATTATGATGATAGTTTGACGCTTAACGAGCTAGGTGGAAGCTTGATGAGTGAGCGGGTCAAACGAATCAGGTGAGAAGAAAGGCGTATTCGGGATGCGAGGTAAGTTAAAACTTACACCTTTTATTTGATATCTGTTGGTTTTATAGATTTTGAATAATCAAAAGTCACATTTTGACTTATGATGTTTCGACCCGACGTGCGAGGTTCGAAACAAAAGACAATAATGATAAACCATGTTGAATGGTTAAAAAGAGCTAATAAGGTCATTTAGTCATGTAATGACTAATAAATAACGAGTTTTGAGTTATTTACCTTATAAGGTAAATCAATACAATTAATAAGGGTAAAACGGCAATGTAGTCACTCGTTGACGATAACCGTTAGTTTTGAAGGACACTTTATGGCGTAAGATATAAAGGGGTCAAAATAATTAAGAAATAAATTTATAAGTAAATTGACCGTATGGTGTAAACCGGTACAAGTTATGTAGACGAGATGATATTAAATCCATCTCGCAAAAGTAAATGGTCATATAGACCAAACGGGTCAAAAGGTGAAAATATCACCCTTTGACAATATCGGCTAATGTTTTGTCGAGTTGCATGATTACAGGAATAAATATCGATTGAATGTTGTCATCGCTATTACTTAGCGGCTACTAAGGCAAGGTATCAAAACGGGTCAATATATTGATTCGAGCCAGGTATGTATAATTGGTCAAATCATCATTAGAACTTGAAGTTCAATGAGGGCTAAACAAGTTAAAATGGACATTGGGTTATCTTTTAAGTAAACCGAATGATTTAAGTTATTGTCATTGTGTTTTAAAAACATGATGGTTATTTAAACAAGATCCTAGTTTAAAAAGTGGAATTTTGGTCAATTACGACATGAAAAGTCCTTTGTTGTAAAGAAAGGGTTTAAGATGACCAAAACACCCTCGTAAGCAAAATCGAGTAAATGAACCTTAAGAGTCGTTTAAAAACAAGTTATATGATCAAGCAAATACTTTGAATAAGTATAAAGAATGAAAAGGGTAAATCTTGGGTCAAATGACTCAATATGGGTCTTTGCCGTAAAATGATAGTCCGAGGGATAAAACTCGGAATATATGTATCTCCATATTAAATCCACCACAAATATAGTTGTGGTGGAAGACTACTTGGTAAGAAATGTGAAAATATAAAGTTAGATACAAATAAAAGCGATTTTACGCTCGAAAGTGCTTAAATACCCTTAACGGGTCAAAATAAGCATACGAGCGAAAACGGGTTTAAATTGTGTAATAAACCTATGATTAGAACCTAATATGGTAGGTAACATTAATTTGAAGAAGTGTATGTGATATAGGAATCAAACAAATACGTTTGTTTGATATAATGCATAAACGGGTTAAAATTCGGTAAATAGGTAACGAGTCAAAGGCTTAGAAGTCTCAAAATTTCTTATGTTGGATGTAGGATTTTAACTCCATAAGATGGAGGATTAAATTACGGACGCGTAGGAAAAAGAATCGGGTAAAACGGATCAATAACGAAGAAGTTATGACCGTTTCCGTAAAAACTGGCATAGCTGAACTGAGCTGCAGCCTGCTGGAAACTGGTCTCCCCCGCGTGGCGCGAGGGAGCAACGTGGCGCCGTCGCGTGGCGCGACGGAGCCCTGTTTTGGCGAAATTTTTTTATTTTAATCAGTTTCGTTTCCCGGACTCGTTTAAATACGTTCTAAGTTACGTATGACTAATCCAACTCATGTTTTATGAGTTTCAGGTATTATTTTAGCACCGGCGGACGATCAAGCACAACGAAGAACCGAACACGATCAAGAAATAAGCTTCCGCACTATGTATCGTTGTTTTGTTAAATGACGAACTCAAACATGTTATTTTGTATAGTTTTAATTCTGTAAATAAAGTTTAATGAAACCCGTATTTTCAATGTATTGAAATTCTAATTACCCGTTTATTTTCGTAAATTATACGAAAATTGTTAAATAATAATAAGGGTGTTACAGCTCATTCATTGAAATGGCCACGACTTAAGCACGGGGTGTAGGCATACACCTGCCGGTGCGTATGTAAAATAATGTACTCACCTGTTCGAGAATAACTCGCCGTGGGATATATTATGTGGTGTGTCTATTAATCTTTAACCCGGTTTTCAGCCCGGGCTACTGAACTTATAATAAACATGTAATTCTTTAACAAGTTTATTTTTAAATAATTATCCCAAGTTATAAAAGATATTTTGTGCCTTGTGCATTCAACTAAATTTTCTTACACATTTTCCAAATGAGTCGGTTAATTGTATTTACCAGTGAAAACTGACGTATTTTCCAAAAAGGTTAAGTGTAGGTACTAATCGAAATGGGCTGGCTACTCCTAGCCTCAATAAAGAGTCTTGCAAGCTTAGATGTTTATAAATCTGTTGAACAATGTTCCTTTTAACTTGATCCGCCTGTGGATCCCTTACAACCGTTTTTGTAATAATTGATATTACTTTCATTCGGTTTGTAATGTTTTTATCTTTCGACTTCCGCTGTGTATTAAACTGTGATAAATTGTCTATGATGATATCAACTACGTCACGATACTCCCCCACCGGGCCCACCGGTAATACGTGGAAATATCGGGGTGTGACACTTGATTTTTGTAACATTACCTGTATAGTAAAAGTGTAAAACACAACCTCTAATATCCTATTTTTTGACCCAAATTGTGAATCACCAGTAACAACAAACAAAGCAGAGTTTTTTAAGACTTTCCAACAAAAAAGAAACACAAACCATGAGTCTTAATTTTTGTAATTTTGGCACTATGCCTACGATTATGGTAAACACAACCTCAACATTTCAAATTTTGACCCAAATCGTGAATCAAATCATCAATATAATTCCACCACTACCACCGTAACCCAGCCACCTCCCCCACCAGCGTATCCAACAACCACTACCACCACATTCGTCCACCAAGCCCCATCAACCATCACCAACTCGGAATCTATCACCGGACGCACGGTTTGATTCAGATCTACCCACGGAAGTCACCACTGTCGCCGCCTTCAATCTCCAGAAGAGGGTTAACCATCGATCAGATCTGCCCTTATCAAGGTTATATTCAGATATGCCTTTAGATCTCCGATGGGATGTGTGATATCCGGCGGAGCAAGGCTGTGCCATGAAGATGGAGGTGGAAGTTTGGGGTTGTATGAAGTTTTATATATATATATATATATATATATGTAATTTTTTTAATTTAATTGTTTTAAATTCTTTTTATTTTTTTGTTAAATATATTTTAAATAAATGAAATTACCAATTCACCCTCATATGTAAGGCATATGTTCTGACTTAACTTAAAATTTTAACTTGGTTAGAGCTAAAGGACGTAGGGTGTAATGAGTTTTTCAAATAAAGGACTGTGACTATAATTATTAAAGTTAAAGGTCATCCGTTGCAATCCGATACAAACATAAAGGACGAAAAATGTAATTTACCCTTATTTAAATTTGGCAGCGGAATTTACATCAGGACCGTAGTTAGTAAATATTTTATCAGAGTAAAACACCTCATTTCATAAATATTAAACACATGGGTAAAACCCAAGTTTCCATTCATAATCAGTTTGTAGGGATAAACCCTAATTTATTGAAATAAAACATCTTCTTTATTTAGATAACTTTTTATAGCCACTTTTCCAAGCCTTTAGTGCTCTCCAGCTGGCTTCTATTTTGGCTTCCACATTTTGTTACCTGAAATGCATTTTAAAAACATTTGTCAGTGGGAAATACTTGTGAGTGAATCTCAGTTTAATCAAAACAGGTTTTATCATTTTACAGTATTGAGGGCAATCCAGCAATTACATTTGTTTACATTTCTACTTTAATTACCACCCACGGCACTGTCAATCCATGACTGGTGGTCCAGCTACTACTCACAGTGTAGTAACAAATTTTGTATACAAAACCCAACATGCCGACGATAATTGTAGAATTACAAATACTCAATCACTGTTAATTATACTTTAAAACAATTGAGGTTTTGTAAAAACAGTTTATAAAAAGAAAGGATTACTCACATTGCTAATTTAGGTTGTTCCTTATGATTTCCTGGTTATAATCTAATTAATTAAACAATGCACACGCGTTAGTATAATAACCCAATATTTACATTAGCTATACCCTCCCCGAGACAGAACTCCAACGACTAAGTCAGGCATAGCCTCGACATGCGTTACGGAGCACTAGATCAATCGGGCAGCGTATCTAATACGTAACCGGGGGTTATAATACTTACAACGAGGTAGAGCTTCGCTAATTAGGGGGTATTATGCCCGAGTATTATTTCTACTATAGAGAATTTGAGAGAGAATTATAAATTTCTAAACGATTTCGACTGAATGTCGATGCCCTCTATTTATAGGGTTGGTCGTTGGCTTTCTCGCGCCCCGCGACAGAGACAAGGGGGTCCGTCGCGCCCCACGAGCTAGGCTAGGGTAGGCCCTAGCTTGGCTGACTTGACCACTAGGCTTGACACGCACATGCCACGTGGCGGCTCAGGGTTCCGCCACTCGTCCCCTCGCTCGCGCCCCGCGACAGACTAAGGGCAGTCTGTCGCGCCCCGCCAGAGCCCACTAATTTTTTTTTATTAAATTTTTGTAAAAATAAAGGTATTTTGGGCCGTTTTTCGTATAGGGACGTTATAAATATTTTAGGAGGGTTGTTATAGATGATCCATGACCATAGAAGAGAAGATCTGGTCATGGAAGTAGGCATAGATAATGTAACACCCAAAAAACAGGTCTAGTAATTAAACCCCGTTAATATTAAAGAACGAGTAAAATACTATCAGTGATAAAAGTTGACCGGATAAGCGTTAAGATTTTAAATAATTAAAGCTAACTCTAATTAAAGTGAACAAATACTTTGTAGCAAGTAAAAGTTCATAAAAGGCTCGGGTGCGTGGGACTTAATTTGAATCGGGTTGTAACACCCCAAATTTAAGTAATTTGACTAGGAATATCTAAACCTAGGTATAACCAAAAGATATATGCCAAATAGGATATTAACATGTGTTTTACATCGATCGAAAACAAATGCCGATAATATTAATATGGGCCGTGATGCTGCTAGGTCGGAATTGGTTCGGTTTTTCACGGCACCAGTACAGTACCGAGACTCGTATACGCTACGACGCCGAAACGAATACCGGTGCCAATAATATTGATACGGGCTCTGATGCTATTAGGTCGAAATTGGTACAGTTTGTCACGACACCGGTAGAGTACCGGCACTCATATACGGTATGACACTGAAATGAATACCGGTGTTGGTCCTGATAATATTGATACCGGTATCAATGTTAGGATCGAATTGATTCGATTCGTCATGGCACTGACACTCTTATACCCTACTAATGTATACCGATGTAATTCTATTTTGAATACGCAAGTGCGTATTCAACTAAGAAAAAGCAGATTACATGATTCAAAACTTAATAAAAAAACCTTTATTATTTATGAAGGTATATTTTAATGTGAAAAAATGATTTTAAATTAATATGTATAATATAATTATAATTTTAATAGAGGTGGGCCCCAAGATGTAATTTTATTTGCTTTTGTTTTGCTAAAATATAAAATGACATAAATACTCCTAAACTAAGTAAAAACCAAGTACATTAGTGATTTGGATTAGAAGTGCAAGAAACGTGAACCTTGGGGTTCGACAATGCAAAAAAAAAAAATAAATAAGAACTCAAGGTTATAATTATCTATACTAGTAAATACCAAAAATCGGTGAAGAATTCTTCTCATGGCTTTGGTCCTTCACTTTCTTAGTTTCGCAAAGCCAATACTTCCACTTTGTTTATAAGTTTCACGGTCATTCCACTTTGTTTATAAGTTTGATGGTCGGGGTGTAGCACACGTGTTTATTCTCCGTCTTTTGCTTTTCTTTAAGTTCCCGTCCTTAAGAGACCGAAACACTTACATCACCCGTTTGCTAGAGAGGGAAATTGTTAGAGATACAAGGAGGCTTGAGATGGATTTTTGTGGCGATGTTGTCCCAAGTAAGAATGGTGATCTCAAGGCTTAATCCAGCGAGAGTGATGAGGTTTTTTACTCTTGGGGATGTACAAAGGTTATTTGTATGTCCCTTAAGTTATAGTCCGATAAGTGTTGCCGAGAGATACATCATTGATTGCATCTCGTACTGTCTCATAGTCACTACCCCCTCAAGCTTTTTTGCAGTCTTTTAGGTAGCGTTTGTTTCATGGAATGGAATGGGATGGAATTGAGAAGCTTTTCTTTGTAAAATTGATCTTGGTTGGGGGAGGGAGGAATTTGAAATCCAATGAATTTCTTTAATCAATGAAATTTGTGACTATTTCAACATTACATTCCATTCCTTCATTAGAGTGAAGAATTTCTAAGGAATGTTGAAATAGTCACAAATTTCATTAGAGTGAAGGATTTCTAAGGAAATAGTCATAGTCACTAACTTTTGATCTAGTTACTATACTTTTGGGGTGTCCTAAGATCCCTAAAACCTTCCTAAGATCCCTATGACACCCCCAAAAGTATAGTACCAAGATCAAAAGTTAGTGTCCAGTTAACGACATGGTGACAGAACATACCAAGTGTTAAGTATGGGGTGACGGACGTCAAAGTGATAGTTGGAGGTGGCCGCGGCCAATAGCCAATAGTTAGAGATGATAAAATCCAATAACTCAAACAAAAATCTTTACAAACTCATGTGGCAACCCCTCCCACACACACTCAAAGTACAAGTAGACATGTGATGTGTTTTGGTTCTTTGTAATCAAAACCCATGTACCACAAAGTTTACGATTTCACTAAAAATTCAAAGCACAAGTAGACAAGACATGTGATATGTTTTGGTTCTTTGTAATCAAAACCCATGTACCACAAAGTTTACGATTTCACTAAAAATAGTAAAATTCAAAAAAAAAATATGTTGATTAACTTCATAAACACATATACATTCACTAATTATTGTTATTAAAATCTGATTTTTAAAACCATGGTTAGATGCGACAGTGGTTACCACGTGTTGAACCATGGTGCGGTTAGATGCCCAAACACTAAATTTTCAATTTTATTCCACCGCACCAGTAAAGCATTTGTATACTAGCGATAAGAACCAACTTTATGGGTATATATAAGTCTGTAAGTCGTATCTTTATTTATGGGTATAATAACACTATTTTATGAATATATATAAGTTTGTAAGTCTTATCTTTATATTTGTGGTTGAGGATTTCGTATATGGTCAGTCGAAGGCTCTATATATGAAACAAAATATAAAGCACTATATCTCATCACTTCATCAGTCTAGTTCAAAGCCCCATATCATATTATTCTCTCTCTTTCCATCAAACACACACAATGGAGCAAACAAACCGTGTGGCTCTTATTGTGGGCGTCACCGGCATGGTGGGTGTTGCCTTCACTGAGGCCTTAAAGAAGCCAACAGCATTAGGCGGTCCGTGGACCGTCTACGGTGTATCGCGACGACCATTACCCACTTGGTTCCCATCCTCCCTCCTCAACAAGCACATCATGTTGGACACACTAAACCAACAACAAACACATGAAATTTTAGCTCCACTTGCCTCCCAAATCACCCATGTCTTCTGGGTCGCTTTACAAGTCAGCGAAAGTGAAGAATCCAACATTTCCCTTAACTCCACTATGCTTTCTAATGTCCTTAATGCATTAACTTCTTCTCCTAACTCAAAACTCAGTCACGTGACTTTGCAAACAGGCACACAGCAATATTTGGGCCCTATTCATGATCCAACTCTTTTAACTCAACTTGTCCCTCGTGACTCACCATTCATAGAGGATTATCCTAGACTACCTTTTCCAAATTTCTACTATGCTTTGGAAGACATTTTAGCTTCCCACTCGAAATCTTTCCAAATAATATTGGCATGATGCTCCCAGTAATGATAGCCATGATGGGAGCAATTAATCCTCATAGAATTATTCAAAAATGCCAAACCATGTAAAGTGGGTTGCTATCCCCCACCCCAGCTCATTTGGGAGTTGGGCCGGTTTGCTTCCTTGGAGGCGCCGGTTCGACTCCCGGGTGCAGCGAAAGGTGCGGGGACGACCCAATGATGGTTCGTTCCTACCGAGGCATGGTTCGATCCTGAGGGCAACCCGGTTTTACCCAGCTGTTACCCCAGCGAGTCTCTCGTGTGGGGGCAGTATGGTTTCCGGGCGAAGGTCAGCTTACGAGACGGCCGGGGCCCGATAGAACATCGCGCCGGAGGGCGGGGCTGACGGGGGATTGTCATCGACAAGAACCCGGTGACCATTGGTCATGTACATAGAAAGTCACCCTTCAAAAAAAAAAAATGTAAAGTGGG
This sequence comes from Helianthus tuberosus, assembly GCA_030545235.1. Taxonomy (NCBI): domain Eukaryota; kingdom Viridiplantae; phylum Streptophyta; class Magnoliopsida; order Asterales; family Asteraceae; genus Helianthus; species Helianthus tuberosus. The sequence goes on along the minus strand of JARYGA010060799.1, from coordinate 96,073 downwards.
TTGCTAAAAAAGAAACCAAACACGCTACAGAGAAAGGTCGAACGTGACCAAGTTTATTTTTAATGCTATGGGGTCCAACGAATTATTTTTATGGGGTCCATAAAAAATTAACATACCGGTTCTACTAATTTTTTAGAAAACATTGAGGTCCGAGGACCCCGATCCATCGTATGTGGGTCCGCCCCTGTCTCTAAGTCTTATCTTTATATTTGTGGTTGAGGATTTCGTATATGGTCATGTAACAAAATATAAAGCACGTTATCTCATCAGCTAAACTTCAAAGCCCCATATCAAATTTCTCTCTCTCTCTCTCTCTCTCTCTTTCCACACACACACAATGGATCCTGAAGCAAACACTAGACAACCGGTGGCTCTTACGTGGGGGTTACCGGCATGGTAGGTGTTGCCTTCACTGAGGCCTTAAAGAAGCCAACAGCGTTAGGCGGTCCATGGACGGTCTATGGTGTATCGCGACGACCTTTACCCACATGGTTCCCATCCTCCCTCCTCAACAAGCACATCATGTTGGACACACTAAACCAACAACAAACACATGAAATTTTAGCTCCACTTTCATCCCAAATCACCCATGTCTTCTGGGTAGCCTTACAAGTCAACGAAAGTGAACAAGTCAACATTTCCCTCAACTCCACTATGCTTTCTAATGTCCTCAATGCATTAACTTCCTCACCTAACTCAAAACTCAGTCATGTAACGTTGCAAACGGGCACAAAACAGTATTTAGGCCCTATATTTGATCCAAGTCTTTCAGCTCAACTTGTCCCTCGTGACGCACCCTTCATAGAGGATTACCCTAGAGTACCAGTGGCGGACTTATAGTGTGAGTAGGGGTAGCACGGGCTACCCCTCAACTCCGTCTCCGTAGTGTAAAAATACCACTTAACTCCATTTTCTTAAGGTAAAAATACCCCTCAACTCCGTTTCCGTTATATAAAGGATACCCCTGATCCTAAAAAAAAATAGGATACCCCTAACTTTTTGGGCTAGTTCCGCCACTACCCTAGACTATCATTTCCAAATTTCTACTATGCTTTGGAAGACATTTTAACTTCCTACTCAAAATCTTTAACTTATTCCATACATCGCTCTTCTAGCATCATCGGAGCATCAACAAGAAGTTACTTTAATACACTTCTCACACTCTGCGTCTACGCATTAGTTTGCAAACATCAAAACTATCCCTTCGGGTATACATATCATAATTATATCCATCCTAGTCCCTAAACGAACAATTTTAATATACACAGACAAGCCTGCATGTAGTACCCGTATATACTTAAAAAGTTCATTTTATACTTTTTATCCCTTGTAAACCAATTTAACTTTCTACTAGTTAATTTTTTCTATGATAACTTTCCATTTTATACTTCTATGTTCAAAATTCAACCTTCAAATCATACTCGTCAATTTTGAAAACATAAAGTACAAAACTCGTCAATTTTGAACATAAAGGACAGCGCCTGAAAATGGGTATAAAGATAAAGTACAATCCTTAAAATTCAGAGTTAAATGCTTGGTTGGTCCCTGTGGTTTTCAAAAATTGCAGACTTGGTCCCAATGGTTTACTAATTACACGCGTGGTCCCTGTGGTTTTCAAAAATGCACTCGGTTGGTCCCCAGCCCTAACATCAGTTAAATTTCTTAGTTAACTATGTGTGAAATGACTATATTACCCCTGAACAATTAAAAAAAATAAAATATATATATATAAAGAAGACTCTTCTTCTTCCTCGCCCTCTCTCTCTAAAAACCCACCACCAACCTTCATTAATTTGTGAATAATTGCTGGGAAAAAGTACTCGCATTCCACTTTTTCGACTGGATTTGTGATAATAACTCGAATCTTTATCGCAACAGTAATGTTTGTAGTCTAATAATTGATAACTGTGGCTGGTTATATGATTATGACACCATGAAAGTTTACAAGCGAAGATTTTGTTGGTTATTGAAGAAGAAGGAAAGTTTACAAGCGAAGATTGAATCTGAATTAGCAATAATAAATATTCGTTGATTGATAAAAAGGTGTTTCTTGTCAGTTACTTTATCACCCATTTCAAATTGCACTCATCACTTTTCTCTGTGCAAAAACCCTCAACTGTTCATCTTCTTCGAAAACCCTAACCGACTCAAAACCAACTTCGATTGTTTGTTATTGTATGTTACATCTAGGTAAGAAAGTGGATCGAAATCGAGATCTTACAAACCCTCTGTTTTGACCGATGAATGTTGAAAACCCTTTTTGATTCTCAAATGTTTAATAAACCACATATTCAAGTCTGTTCATGTTTATTTGATGTTAATAATATCACTGTGAGACATATGCATACTTGTAACAGGTGTATGTATGGGTATCGAAACAAATCTCTTCAAAATGTTCATGTTTAGAAACCCTAATTTTAACTGTTTTTCTTGTTCAAATATTTTGTCTTTGAACAACAATCAGTAACCAGATGAATACTTAGTTGATTCTTAGGTAATAGATTGAAGATTTGAATGAATTTGACCGTTTGGGTTTTAATAGTTTGAACAGGGGTTTGGGTTTTTAAGAGTCAAAGACTTGATTTTTAGTTTCAGATATGTTTTGAATTTGAGTAGAAGTTGTTGATTTTTGAGAATTAGATCGAAGATTGTTTGAATCTGAGATATTGCAGATCGAGTTGCAGTTTTTTTTTTAATCAGAACTGAATTGGTTTCGTAGAAAGAAGAAGAAATAAACAGTTTGCGGCTGTTGTTCTTATACAATTCAGATTTAAATCTTAGTTGCAGATGGTTATAGATCTTCATCGAATAGAAAGAGTTGAAGAAATTATGTTTTGAATGTGAAAGATAAAGAGCATGGGTTTTGTTAATAAGCAAGGGTATTTTGGTCATTTAACATGTACTTAACTGGAAAACTTAACTGATGTTAGGGCTGGGGACCAACTGAGTGCATTTTTGACAACTTTTAGGACCAAGCGTGTAATTAGTAAACCACTAGGACCAAGTCTGCAATTTTTGCAAACCATAGGGACCAACCAAGCATTTAACTCTAAAATTCACTCTAAACTATTTTCAAAATTTGTATATATTGTATAACTAAACCATATGTGCTTGACAATTCTCTTATATTTTCAAAATTTGTATGATTGAAAAAGATGAATACATATAGGATTCAGATAAAGAGAAAACTCTTACAAGTTGTGAGAACTTAGAAAACTCCGACTTCCCATGCGAGTTTTGCCCCCATTTTTTGCACACACCTAGATAAAAATGTTACAAACACGGGTGTAAAAAAATTTGATGTGGCGTTTTCGGCTCTTTACACATGTTGTCAAAAACTGCTGACCTAAGCATAAATAAGCATTTACACCACCTATAAGTGTTTTTTACGGGCGTGTAAATCAACAAAAACTTCGTTTTTTTTTTTTTTTTTGAAAAGTTATTTTTTTAGGATTTTTAGTAAAAAGTATATTTTGCAAGAACCCGGTTGAAAATCTTACTTCTCAAGTGATTTTTTTTACCATTTGTTCCCAAAACATAAATGATATCTAACTATGAAATATGTAAAAAAAAATTGTCAATGGTTCATTTACACTAACGTAAGTAACATTTAAATTTTTTATTACATGACTAGTGTAACTAATCATGGTATCTTCATAGGTACATTGGTAACAAGTACAGTTGGGAACACTTTTGGGATATGTCTGATGCTAGAGTGCTAGCTGAACAACAAATATGGGCCTCGGTGACCGACAAAGCTAAGAATGAGGCTTTTAACTGCACAAATGGTGATGTGTTTACATGGAAAATGATATGGAAGGTACTTTGCGACACGTTTGGTGTTGAGTTCGTGCCATTTGATGAGAAAGAAAAGTTTGATTTTGTGGATTTTATGAAGGATAAAGGAGAAGTTTGGGATGGAATTGTTGAAGAGAATGGATTGTACAAGACAAAAATGGAAGAGATTACTTGTTTTGATGCATTAGGACAAGTATTAAAACTTGAGATTCAACATGTTTGTAGCATGAATAAGAGTCGAGAATTTGGGTTTCATGGGTATGCAAATACGCTCAAGAGTATACCAGAATGGGTTCAAAGGCTGAGGGAAATGAAGATACTTCCATAAGGCATGAGGGGGCGGTGTGTTATAGCATCACGACCACCATTTTCAACGCGTTATTTCCCACCGCCGGCATAAACATCAACGCGTGATACATTAACGAAACAAGTTTCCGTGATTTTTTTAACGGCCGTGATAGTTTTTTTGTGAGGGTAGTTGTTGGTTGGAGGGAAATTGTTGGGTGTGGTGGTGAGTGATGACCACCCCTACTAAAAAAGGGTTGTGAGTGATGAAAAAATGGTTGATGACATGGCGTAACTTGATTGGTGCTTGTGAGTGATATAATTCTATCACTAGTGACCACCCCCCTCCCCTATGGATCGTAATAGTTTTACTTTTTGGGAAAGATTGTGTACAAATAATTATATTTGTAAACTAATTAAATATGAATGGTTGATTTATATCAAGCCCAACTGCATGTCTTACTACGACAGATGATGTATTGCAAGATACATCTTTTTCCAAAGTGTATTTTGTATAGTTTTCAAGTCGTGTTATGTCATTTTAATTGGGATTTTGTACTTAGTATTTTGGGTTTTATAGGTGTCCGAAGGAAAAAGGAAGTGAAAGCGAGCGAAATTAGAGAAAACCGAGCTTCCGGATGCATTACAAGTGATTGAGTGATCGAGAAAACGAAAAATGGTGAAAATACTACATGTCGAGTCGCGCGACAGGGTGTGGAAGATCTCCTCCCATAGCGCGAAGCCAACAAATGCCTGCGTTAATTTATACATGTCGCGTCACGCGACACTTGAAGCCATTGCCCGTCGCGCGACGCGACGGGCCAAAACATCGTGAAAAGTGTAAAACGGGCCAGTATCATTTTATTATAACCCAATTCGAATGTTAATCATGATATCGACATATTTGACGAACCACAGCTGCATAGGGCGAATTTGGAGATTCAAAGAAGCTAGGATTCAAGGTTTTGAACTCTCCGAACGAGATTCCTTAGGTGTTAGCCATTGGATTTCTCATTTCTTTGTGTTTCTTGATATCTACCATGTTTGTTAAACAGAACTTAATGTTTGAATTCTGTTTGACAATGATTATGTGTCACACCCCGACCACGTAAAACAACAAAAACGTGGCGGAAAAGTTGGGGAGTGTTGTAACATAATTATTGTTTCACAACCATGGTAATTAAAGTCATGTTTTATTTATTAAACAAGAGGATTACATTGTCTTTAAACGAAAGAAACAAGAGTACATAACATTATTTAAACTAATCTTGCTTCTTTTATGTCACTAAGGCCCGAGTCCACCCTAGTGTATCCTGAAATCAAACCTATGCACCAGCGCCTGAAACACATGTGAAATAGGTACGTCAGCATAAAAATGCCTGTGAGATACATAGGTTTTGTGAAAATATGATTCATGACTTGAGTTTAAAGAAGTGTTTAATAAAAATTAGTCATGAATCTTGTTAAGTGTTTTCTTTTATAAATCACCTGAGAATGTGATAAGAAATCAGATTATATAAAAGAAAGGTGTATGGTTAATTAAATAACCAAGAAAAATGAGTTGTATAAAACAAACTGTTTTGTAAACCAATGTCTTGTGAAAAATATGTTATTTGTGAAAAATGTTATATGTCTAAATTGAAATGATTTAAATAACGCTACGATATGTAATATCATACAAGCACTTATATATAGGAAGTACCAACGGCGCATCCACCATGCTTGTATCATATTACACACGCCTCGTTACTTAAATCACTTACCCAAACAAACCATCAATGTAAATTGTTCATGTTTAAACCAATTGTCAAATGTTATTGTGTAAACCATGTCAAAATGTTTATGTCAAAATGTTTATGTCAAAATGTAAATCCTGTAATTTATAACCAATGTCAAAAATGTTCATGTGTCAAATGTAAATCATCTGATGTGTAACCAAAATGTCATGTATGGCAAGTGAAATATATATCAACTAAACCATAGGTAAAAATGCACAAAACAAGGTATTGAAGTAAAACATAGTTTAAATCAAAGTTAGGTTTTGTGGAAATGCATGCTATACTGATACAAACATCTATGCGGTATTGTAAAAATGCATACATTCAAGCATTAAAACTGTGGCGATAAACCCTTAAACAAATTAAAGGTTTATCTAAGTTATGTGTATCGAATTCGGTCATTCCTTCCATCCAAACATACCTAGGATGCCAGGAACGGGAGTTGTCAATTCCTATGGTACCACTACCTACTAACGAACGGCGTGATCAATGTTAATGAATGTATTTTTGTCCCATTTAAACAAACCAAATGTCATACCAAAATGTAAGCATGTGATGTAATGTAAATGTACTAAGTTTGCAACAAATGGACATACATAGCATGTGATGTAAAACAAATGTACTAAGTATGTAACAATGAACATACATAGCATGAAAAGGTAATGTAAAACAATGCACTAGCTATGCACTAAATGGACATACATAGCATGAAATGTAATGTAAAACGATGTACTAAGTATGCAACAAATAGACATATATAGCAAAAACACAATGAAATCATGTACTATAAATGTACTAATGAACAAAACAAGCATATGATATGAAAACATGGAAAACACGAAAGTAACAAGTAGGCACATGCGTTTCACCCCAAAATGTTTGAAAAACAGTAAAAGAGGGGACTATGTACTCACTTGAGATTGCTTAATAGTCTTTAGATAACCACCAAGCAATGCTAGAAAGATCACGGAATCAAACGGCACCTAATATAGGTAACTATGTTAATAAACTGACCTAAATCGGAGGATCGGATAAAATGTGGTTTTGTAAACCAAATGAGTGTGGGAACTCATGTAGTATGGTTTAACAAAGCCTACATTCTAAAACGGAACCTATCCTAAGTGCTTACGACTCGTTTAGGTAGCTTATGCTACTTTAATGCGTCGTTCACGTAAAACGCGTTTGGACTGCCTAACTAGTCCTATGATAAGTAAAATATGCCTTAACATGTCTAATAATGTTGCCAAATCATTTTAGATGTCAAAAGTTATGTTACATATGCTTAAAATGAATTTTGGCGTAAAAAGGGCATTTTGGTAATTTTCCTAAGGCATATAAACTACCTATCATACAACTAACTAAACGACGTGACCAAAAATAGTTTGGTTACAAAATACGCAAGAATACGCATTTTGGCCGAAACTACAACTCGTCACTAAGCCTAGATAACGTGGTAATCAGTAGGTATAGTCACAAGAGACTAAAACCATTGTGATTACGCTCACATTATGAAGTTCAAACAAACTTCGTGTTAACCATAAACTGGTTAATGCAGAAAGTCAAACAAAGTTTGACTTTCGTGCTTAAAACGCATAAAAGAACGAAAGAGGACTTACAACGGGTCCAAGCTATGGAGTTTTGATTCGATTACTCTCAGGTATGAAGTGTATACTTCAACTTAGAGAGCCAAATCAGATCAAAGTGTGAGTTTCAAGCAAATGGGGGTGGGGTTTATATAGAGTTCGGAGAGTCGTTAAGATCGTTCATCGAAAACCATGCTTCGATCTCAACCGTACACATGTACCCATGGTTTTGCAAAACCATGGGCACCTAAAAATGGCCCATAGGAAGTTAAAATACCATTTGCAAGTGCCAAAATCAGCTGGAACAGCTGGAAACAGCTGGGAAACACCTTTTTTGCAGGTCTGACACTAGCTCGCGGCCCGCGTAAGAGTCATGGGGGGACTTACGTGGCCCGCCTGAGATCCCAGTTCAGCAACAGACTTTCAGTTATTACAGTTTCAGTCCCTGCAGTGGTTTAAGGCCTTTTTTGACACGTTTAAAGCCCGTTAAACCATTTTTAAGGCTCTACAATGATGCCTAAACATGAGTGACATGAAACATGCTCAAAAATATGTCGGATGTCGGTTCGTTTGGTCGTACGGTTGCGTTATTCGGTTAATTACGTCGAAATACGAACGGACGCGAAAAACGATCCAAATCACGCGGCGAATGGAATTTTATCATGCCAATCACTAAAATAAAATATTTTAATGATTACATAAATTTTTGGATGTCCGGATGTATTCAGAACGTAAGATATGCGCGAAAATGCAAACTTATGCACTTTTTGATGCTTTTAGTCCCTGAATGACCAAAAAGTTTGTTTTAGCACACTGAACCCCTCAAAGCCTATTTCTAAGCTATGTAAAGGATATTTATGGTATGTTTAACTTATGGTCATGATCCGGAATGTTCGTTACAGTTCAAATCGGCATACTTTCACAGTTTGTCGAATTTAGTCCCTCTAAGCAAATAAACTTGATTTAGCCATACCAAAGCCTTCAAAACTTATTTCTAAGTTATGTAAAGGTTATTTAAGGTATGTTAAGCATATAATGATGTTCCGGAGTATTTTTTGTGTTAAACTGATTACGTTAACGCACCAGTTTGCGTATAACTCTCCAGAAAGCGATATAGAGTTTGAAATTGAACAAAAATCAAAACATGCAAAATGTCAAACATGAACAAGCAAACATTGGGATTAAATAACATTATTTTATTGATAACCGAATAGTTTACAATTATTACAGACACAGGTGTCACATTATGGGCTAAAACATTGTAACTACCTAGGTTTTTAAATGATATTCATTGATGATTGGTTTTTGAACGGTTTTGGTAATGAATTGATGGATTAGTACTTGAGTAAATTATCTTGTTCATGAATTCTGATGTTTATGCATGCTTAATACTACTTTATACTTCTTCATAATTCCACTTGCGTTTTTGTGATGGTCTGTCATGTATGAATGCTAGTTAAGTCGCCTACTATGTGTTTGCAATTAGTTTACATTTAATTGTCGACGATTTCCGTAGGAACTGTGATTGAGGATTTAGAGGTTTTAAGTGTTCCACCTAGTCCAATAGTTGTAAGGTGAGGATTAGTTAGGTTTGTCTTTGTCATAAGACGGTTTAGGGTTTAATTGTGTGTAAGCGGGTCTTCCTTAATTGTCTTATGATAGTTGTCTACTTAAATTTGAATAAGTGTTCCTAGATAACCCCTTTACACTTTAGGGTGCATTGAGATTTTCGCGCAGTGAGGTAGACTATCTTTTGGGTACTTTAGTATTGTTGGATTTGCTATGAGGCTATTCGACTAACCTGTGAGTTTAACAGCTTTTAGGGTTCTTTCCGAACACCTTGAGAAAGGTCGAGGATCCTTTCAAATTCCCTATTAGTTTGGTATCATAGATCCCAGTTCCATCTAAGTTAACATTACCGATAGAAGACCATGAGTAAGGAATACGATTCCAAACATAGGTAGTGTTTTTATCATCATCATCATCTGATTTCACCTGTAGTTAGAGTTTGTGTTTAAGTTCGCGTTAGTTAGTATTCTAATTAATTGCATTAGGATTTTTAGAAAACTCCCCTCAAAACAATAAAATAATAAAACAAATAAAACCAGTCGTGTAGATAAGTAATCGATTCTAGTTCACGTTTTCAATAGGAGTCACGTGGGTTCGATATCCGAACTTACTTCAGCTTTACTAGGTTAATAGGTTCAGTTGTCTGTTAGTAGTTTAGTCTTTTAGGGAGTCTAGAGTATTACTTAGTGTCTAAATTTGGGTTAATTTAGTTGAACTACTTTTAGCTAGGGCTGTAAACAAACCGAACGAACACGACATTAAGGAAATAAATGTGTTCACGAACGGTTCATGAACACTTACCGAACGAGATTTTATGTTCGTGTTCGTTCATTAGGGAAATGAGTGTGTTCGCGAACGGTTCACGAACATAAACGAACACAAATAAATTTGGCGAACGCGACGAAGGATAAAGATAGATGGCCCAGAGAGTACCACTCGAACTTGAATCCCTTATTGTGGAACGGAGGTCGATCATATTCGCCAATGTAAATAATAATAAGAAATGAAAGAGAAATGATGCATAAACAAGGTGAAAGTGAATTTCCTAGTTTAATTGTTAGGGTAAAATAAATAAAAGTTTAATAATATAAAAAGTACAAATAAAATATAAGAAAGTGCAAAGATCTTCAATTAAAACAAAAACATACGAACATAAACGAATGCAAATCAACGAATGTTCACGAACACGTTCACGAACACCTTACCGAACGTTCACGAACACAATCGAACGAACGAGACCTCTGTTCATGTTCGTTCATTTAACAAATCGAACGAAATTTCTTGTTCATGTTCGTTCGTTTATTAAACGAACGAACATAAACGAACTTTCCGCTGAATGGTTCATGAACTGTTCGCTGAACGTTCGGTTCGTTTACAGCCCTACTTTTAGCACATCAACAGACCTCCTTTACTACTTGAACTATCAAGCCAATTAGTAACACAGGCTCCTTGTTCGGCTGGGAATTAAGGATCTATAAACCAATATCTCGAGATGAAGTACTGCACTGCCTGGACAACTAAAGGATTAACTCAAAAGTTTCCCATTGGATTAGATATAGCTAGTTTTGTATTACCCTTAAATAAAGGGGATTTTTATTAATCAAAAGATAGTGGTTTAAAGAACAATGCCAGTTGGGACAAATCTTATTTCAAAGAAAGTTAGCAACTATTGGCTTGTAGGATTGTGCTACTGGACTGGGTTGGCTACTCTATGTGATCACAGTTGCTATTATTAGATAGTTGGGACTGATTCCACGACTCCTTCATATAGCGTATGGAGGGGGTATCTAAAGAGAAAGTTTAGTGTTCTTAATTCCAGCCTTCATTGCTTCACTCCACGATCCATTGAACCTGAATTGGTCGAGAGAGATTAACCCGCAAAACATTTTATAACCTTCGAACCTAAACCCTTCCATTGAGATCTCCATGACTCATTTAATGGACGGTCCACCAAGGATTGTCATTCTCCCCCTATCTATCTCGTGATCCCTCATTCCACTAATCTGTGTTTACTTTACTGATTCATTCATGGCATAGACTCCCTATTTGTCTTATTAGCACTAGAACGATGAAAGTCGCTTAAGACTCGAAGGGCTCGGCCCCGAAAGGGCTTTTTGGGACTGGGTATGGTGGATTATAGAGCTTGAAGCTAAGGTTTGTCCATTAGGATTGAGCATGGACGAATGGGCCAGCATTGATGATAAATGAAAAAAGAAAAACTTCTCCCATCGCATCATTAACCAATGTAGGATTAAAGATCTAGTCCAGGATTCGAGTCAAATCGACCTTCACTCTCATCTTAGGATGAGGCAAGGAATTCAAGCAAATGTTCGTTCTTCAATCACTTGGTTGCTCAAGAAGTTGGACTAGCTGCTCCTCCGGCCAAAGTGGATTTGTAACAACCCTAAAAAATGTCCTAAAATGCTCCGTAAGTGAAAACCCAAACCCGCAAAACCTTACTTTTATAAAAATTAAATAAAAACTAATATTTAAGTCTGTCGCGGGCCGCGACCCATTAAGGGTAAGACTCTCGCGGGGCGCAAGAGCCTCAAGCTGATCCGAACACGTTGCGTGACACGTGTCGTTACATGTGTCAAGACCACCCCCTGACTTAGCAAACCCTAAATATCCCTACGGTGTCTCGTGGGCCGCGAAGGAAGAAGAATAAGCTCTAGCGGGGCGCGAGAGACTTCTATTTCAGCTATAAATAGAACGAGCTCTGCACATTTCATTCTCGTTCAATTCTTTTCTTTCTCTCAGCCTCTATTATAGCAAAATAGTAGCTCGATATTATACCCTAAACCCCGAAACTCTGCCCGTTATTAGGGTAATAACTCTAATCACTGGTACGATACTTTATCCGATCGATCGAAACCGATCCAATGGATGTTTAAGTGCTGCCAATACATGGCTATACTTTGTCATTCATTGTGGGTTTTGATCTCGTGATTATCGTTAAAGTCGAATTGAGTTAATACACTAATACGAGTTCCATTGTATCTAGAAATTAGAACTCATAACCAGGGGGCTACTAAACTAGAATACTTAGTGATTAAGTAAACTTAGTAATTAAGAAAACTTAATGGCTAAAGTAAACTTAGTAATTAAGAAAACTTAATGGCTAAGTAAACTTAGTAAATAAGAAAACTTAATAGTTAAGTAAACTTAATGGTTAAGTAAACTTAGTGATTAAGTAAACTTAATGGTTATGTAAAACTTAGCAATTAAGAAAACTTAGCGGTTAAGAAAACTTAATAGCTAAGAAAACTTAACAAGAAAGGAAACTTAGCAAGCTAAGTAAATTAATTAATCAGCTAATTAATTAATCGGCTAAGTAAATTACTTAACTAAACACTCAAGGTAGATTAATCAGATAAATAGCTACGTAAGATAATCAGTTAAAAAGCTAAGTAAACTTGATAGCTAAAACAATTAGGTAAACTTAATAGGTAAGAAAACTTAATCAGTAAGAAAAACCTAATAAATAAAGGAAACTTAATAAGTAAGAAAACTTCATAGCTAAGAAAGGAATCTGCCTTACCTATAAATAGGAACCTAGGATTTCATTCTTCCTTGCTCATTCCTTCTATTCTTCTCTCTATACGTTGGTGTTCTAACCAATAATCACCGATACGATATTCTATCCGATCGATTTGGGAACCAACTAACGAATGCCAAAGTGCTGTCTAAATAAGATTATACTTTGTGAATTTCATTAAGGTTCTGATCTCGTGACCATCGTTAGGTTTGATATGGTTTTACACTAAAACGTATTCCACTCTGTTAAACTATATGTTTAACTATCAGAAAACTCCAATCCGTAAACTTACTATCAAACAAGATGTTTAATCATCAGAAGATTCAGAACTATAAAGTAGATGCTTATAATCAAGAGGCTTGTTTAATCAAGACTATATGCTAACAAGGTGAGTCATTCTCTTTTTATCAAACAGTTTTGCTAAAACTCAAATTATTTTCCAGTTATAATTACAGTGATTAAGTCTTTGCAAATCTGTAATTACTGGCAGTAAGTGTGGGTTATGTATACATTACTACTGATTTATCACTCTTAGGTGGGCGAGCCTAAATAGTGATATGTCCACAGTCATAGATCTGGTCGAGTGACAACTGGACCAGATAATTATAAGGTAGGGGCAAATGTAAAAACTCTTAATACTGTAATTTATAACACTGTGTCATTTTGTACAAATTGAATGAACTCACCAGTATTTCCTGCAGACCAAAACCTTTTTAAAACGTGTTTCAGGTGATTACAGTAGATCGGAATAAGAGTTGTGATACGGCACTGGAAGGCTTAAAGAAGTGGGTTATTTTATCAATTAAACTAAATCAAGAAATGTTGTTCATCCCATACTAAAGCTACCTTTGTAAAACATGGGTTTATTCCCATCTGTTTAATGAATAAAATCCGGTGTTTCAAAACTCTGATATTTTTCCTAACTCACGGTCCTGATGAACATTTTCGCTGCAATGTTTTTAAAATAACCACGGGTACCACTTGACTGCTAGCGGCTCCCGTCCAGGGTGTGGTCGGGGGTCGTGACAGAGGTGGTATCAGAGCCACTGGTGTAAGCAATTGGGTGTTGTAATAATACCTAAGCTTGAACGAAAGAGTTAGGAAATTGTTATTAACTGGTAGCACCGAGGATAGTATTTAGACTTGAACTTAAGAAAGATACTTTAGTATTAGCTTCGAGATAAGCTAATTACTTGCATAAATAAAGTGTGATGGGTATTGGTATGCCGTGAGGATGATGACTAGAACGTTGTAAGTATGGTAAATAAGCGATAACACTTGGCCACTGTTATTTCTTATTTATTGGTACTACTTGGTTCTCGAATATGATCCGTCATGAGAATACTAATTCCCTTGTTCTTTGATAAAATCCCTAATAAAAGATTCATTTTTAAATCATGAATTGAGAAAATTCTATTTATGGGAAATACAAATTACCTCTCCGGAGAGAACCGGGTAAGATGGGGTTACCTCTCCGTCGAGAACCGGGTAAGATGGGGTATATAATACGTCAACCAAGTGACAGAATTCCCTAAATAGTATCATGACCTGATGTCTGACTTGTTTTTGGAAATATGAATTTGTTAAATACATTGACCTTTTGAATGGTATGTATATTACAGTATGTGAAATATATGATTATATGGATATGTATATCTATAAGGAAATCCAAGAACCATTAGGATTGACAAGTTAGCATAAATCACGAACATGTGTGTCGATAATAATTCCAGATTTCTTTATCAGGAATCTCTTGTATACATCTATAATTCCGATATCAAAAACTATTCCATCTGATCACCCGTCTCGTAACTCATGCGACAAGATGAACGATGTGAACCCTTTAAGTTGGGACGCCATCGAAAGTATAAGATTCCCCTTGCGTTACCTTAGACTATTAAAACAAGCAAGAAACCTGTAACTAAAAGTTGTGCTAAGCACAAAACGTCTAAAAACTTACGCTAATAAGAGTAAGAGTAATTCTACTTTCTTTAAGAACTCTTACAAAGATAAAAGTAACCACTAATAGATGCACTTACAAAGACTCTTCACCTATAATCCTACTAAGATTACCAGTAATAAAGAAGCTGTTACGAAATACATGGGCTGCAAAGGACTAAAATTTTCCAAACCATTAGTATATATGTTAAGAAGAATGAAGTAATGTATGCTTCAAAATTAAGACATTAAGATAGTGAGACCCGATCTTCAAAACACATGATCACGACGTATGCCATGAAATGGAAAGAACTAACAGAAAGGAAATCATGTCTGCTTCATAAAAATGAATAAAATGGAAACGATGAGTCCTGAGATGATTGCTGAATTAGGTTGAGATTTGCAAGCCAACCAGAGAAGTGACCACAAAGAAAAAAGACAAACCAGCCGACAAAGTTCATCTCTGTGATGAAAGCTGCGAGTTATGCACGGAAGTAAAACATAGCGTATATGGTCTCGGAGTTCATTAACAATAGAGGCATGGAACTGAAAGAAATTCCGGTAATATCAGATTACTCTGACGTTTTCCCAGAGGATCTACTTAGACTATCACCCGAGCTTAAGGAGAAACTCAGAATTCATCTGAGACTAGGAACCACCGATTGTTATATCGCAAAGTTAAGACTAATGTAGTAATTAAATGTTTTAAGTCATAAGTTTCATAAGAAGCCGAAACAAGTATGTGCTCTTAGATTAAATTGGGGATAGATAGGAATGAAGAATGATGTAGCAAGTTACAAGTATTTAGTTTATCAGCAAGATAAAACTAAACAAAAGAACCCTTTAGGTACCTCAGCAATTAGAAATGCAAGTATGGATATGAGATTGATAATAATGGATTTTGTTACCAAATTACCCAACATAAGAAAATGTAACGACACAAACTGGGAGATTGTGGATCGATGATGTGTGCAAAATGCAACATATAAATTACATCAATTGTGGCATAAAACTAACCCTTTTTAGTACTAATGTTGGAAAAAGTGTGCTTTTGTCTTCCTTTTGTATTTTCAGGATTAAATGAGCTCAAATTAACAAAAGAAGCAAAAAGACAGCAAAATCTAACATAAATACAAGAAAAGGAACAAACGTGGCATGCCCGACCCCACGACAGCATCTTCCCAAGCAAAACAAGAAGACAGAAGACTAAACATGCCCCGTGCTCAACCAGCACGGGGGCGTGCCCAAGTGTCAGCAGAAAAGACAAAGTGGTAGAAGCTTCTATTGCCCACCACGGGGCCGTGCTCAGCGGACACGGGGTCGTGGTCAACTATAAGATTCGTACAATCTAGGCAAATCTTCATAGTACAAAGATTCTTCTGCACACGGGGTCGTGCTCAGCAGACACGGGGGGAGTGGTCAACTAATAAGACAAGCTGCATTAAATGAAGAAAGAGAAGGATGTGGACACGGGGCCGTGCCCGAGCTTCTGTTCAGCCTATAAATAGGAGTGCTTGGCTCAAGCTCAAACCATCCCTTGGCACACCACCACTCTCACACTTCACCCACCACCCACCACCACCATAACACCATCATCCACCACCATCATAGAGTGTGTGAGTCATCTCGGGATCCAAGATTGATCGTAAGAGTTCTTGACAATCAAGGCCATGTTTGCCTAAGTCTCTTACATCACTTGGTGAAGACAAGTGTCTAGTGTAATACTTATTATTTCTAATCTTTTTGCACTTTTTACTTGGTTTTGTATTAATGACTTTAATAACTAGTTTCTTATGTTGAAGGTGATTCTTCCTTATCGTTTGTCCGTGGTGTCTTGACATTATTTTACTGTCTATATAAAATAAAAGATTTTCACCATTCATATCTCCACGGTCTATATGGAGGTATGTTGGCTACCTGGTCAGGAGTTAAGGGAACGGTTTGGTAAGAGTCTTGCCATTGTTCAGCGTTTACAGGTCCTGCAATGGACCTGGGTCAAATTTAGTAGGACCTCCTTCAATACTTAACGGTATTGGATGGCGGGGGTCCAAACTCTTTGATCCCCTCATAAGTTAACTACCATTAATACTATAACCCGGCTATTTAGGACTGTATCCCTGCTGACTCGGACTACTTAGCCGAGGGTAACGTCACCTCCAAAAGAGGGGCCTACCATAATTTACATTAATAACTTAATTAATTATCTTTCAATAATCCGACCCTTTAGGATTGTATCCTTGCTGACTCAAACTACTGGGTTGAGGGTAACGTCACCTTCAAAAGAGGGGCCTACTACAATAACTAAGATAATCTCTTAAACAAGTGCAAAAGTGCGGAAATAATCAAAGGTTACACTATACACGAGTCGGAACCAAGTGATTCATCTTGTCTATCTGTTTTTATTTTTATTTTTATTTTTCAGCATTTTAGTTAGTTTTTATTTTTCTTAGCTTAAAACATTTTTCTAAACTTTTTGATTTGATTAGACGTTGAGGATAAACCGGTACTAAAAGCTCTTGTGTCCTTGGACGACCTCGGTATCTTACCAACGCTATATTACGCTCACGATGGGTGCACTTGCCCATATGTGTGTTTCGTGTTAGTAAATATCGTGTTTTATAAATTTAAAACTTGGCTAAAAAAGTGTTAAAGGGCTTAAAATATACACCTAATATATATAACACTTCACACGCATCAAGTTTTTGGCGCCGTTGTCGGGGACACAAGGATTTTAAGAAAGCTTAAAATCGACGGCCTAATCAGTTTTTCAAAACCTTTTTAAAACGCGCGCACATTTTTCTGCATTTTAGTTTAGTTTTGCATTTACAGTAACCTGTACACGGGGCCGTGTTCATTGAACACGGGGCCGTGCTGCACATTTTCATAAAAACACCCAGTAACAGTAGCTTGAACACGGGCCGTGCTCACTGAACACGCCCCGTGCTCAACGAAATCAGTAAATTTAATTAAAACGCCCAGATACAGACCCTGAACACGGGGCCGTGTCCACTGAACACGGGGCCGTGTCCAGCCTCTGTTTCCGTTTTTATTTTTTGTTTTCTGATCTCTAGACTTGGTTGTGGTCTGGTGAGTGATTCTTATGGATCAATACTCAGGAGGTTACAACTACACCTATGAGGAGGATGATTATAGGAGTAATTATTGCACTAATTGTAGTAACCCACACTCAGTTCAATATAATCACTCATATCAACCATCCAATTCATACACCTACTATGAGGAGCCCAGGTACGAGCCATCGACTTCATACACATCCTATGAAGACCAAAGGTATGAACCTCCTCCCTCATACTCATATTTTGATGAACCAAGGTATGAGCCTTCTTACTCATACTTTGAGGAACCAAGATATGAGCCACCACCTTCGTATGCTTATTATGAGGAGCCATGGCGTGAACAACCCACCTCATATGAGTATTATGAAGAACAAAATTATGACCCTTATCCATCATATACTTACAATGAAGAACAATGGTGTGAACCATCTACTTCATATGGGTATTATGAGGAACAAAGGATCGAACAACCGAATTCAAGCTTTGAGAATCCCGATTCTTTTTCTATAACCGAAGTGACCGATAGGATATTAGAACACCTTAGAGTTATCGATCGCTATATAAAAGAATCTCGCGCAAGGGAAGAGGAGTCCCGCACAAGAGAAGAATTAAAAAAAGAAGAGATAACAACGAAAAAGGTGAGTCCGACAACGTTAAAATTCAAGAAGAGTCTAATTTTGAAGAAATTAATCTCTTGTCACCTTCTTTCGAAAATCATTGTTTAGTTCCCACTCATGCTAAGTTTTTAAAAGAGTTAAACACTAACACTAAACTTGACGAAACGGTAAGTGTTAAGTTAACTAATGATCAAACCTCGCTAATAAAATAAGACCCATTTGAAATTAACATTACACCGGTTCCATGTTTCTTTCAAAATTCGTTTATTAGTAATGTCACAATTGATAAAGATCTTTGTGTTAACATAATGCCTAACTACATTTTCAAAAAATTAAGTATTAGTGATTTTTCTCCACTTCAAATACCAATTTTTCTATCCAATCGGAAAGTAATAAAATCAATCGGTGTAGTTGAGGATATCTTGGTTCAAACAAATCAAATGGTAGTTCCCACCGACTTTGTCATCCTCGATGACGCTCCCCTAATGTTGGGACGACCATTTGTAAAAACTCACGAAGCTTTGAAAAACCGAAAGTTCAACAATCTACCTCTTCAATTAGGGGCATTTAAAAGAAGTGTCGATCTCGAGCGGTCAATGAAATATCCATTCGGCAATAATGACCCCCTAATTGAAGATGAAGATGAACCACCCGATACAAGTGAAAAGATTGACCACTTTGTTGAAGAAGAGGTCACCATAGAACAAACTTTTAAGGTTCTTGATCGAAATGAGCGACCAAATAAGGAGTCTCCTAAAGACCCACCACTTGAGCTCAAAGAACTTCCAAAAGGTTTGGAATATGCTTTTCTAGAAAAAGATGGTAATTTACCGGTAATTATTTCGTCTAAATTAGATAGCTTAGAAAAAGAAAAATTAATTAGTCTTTTGAAAAAACATAAAAACGCGATCGCTTGGAAACTTGTAGACATTAAAGGAATAAGTCCTTCCATGTGTACGCACAAAATCTTAATGAATGAGGACTACAAATCGGTAATACAACCACAACGTCGAGTAAATCCAAATGTTCAAGAAGTGGTTAAAAACGAAGTCATCAAATTACTTGACGCTGGACTTATCTATCCTATCTCCGATAGCCCATGGGTGAGTCCTGTCCAAGTAGTTCCAAAGAAAGGAGGTATGATGGTAATATCTAACGAGAAAAATGAATTAATACCAACGAGAACCGTCACAGGATGGAGAGTATGTATAGATTATAGACGATTAAATGAAGCAACAAGAAAAGATCACTTTCCTTTACCCTTCATTGATCAAATGTTAGAAAGATTATCCGGTCATAAATTTTACTGTTTCTTGGATGGTTTTTCAGGTTACTTTCAAATCCCGATAGTACCCGAAGACCAAGAAAAGACAACTTTCACATGTCCCTATGGAACTTTTGCTTATCGACGCATGCCGTTTGGTCTATGTAATGCCCCCGCAACATTCCAACGTTGCATGGTAGCCATTTTTCACGACATGATAGAAAAAACAATGGAAGTCTTCATGGACGACTTTTCTATCTTTGGGGATTCATATGACCAATGCCTCGATAACCTTGAACGAATGCTATCCCGATGTGAGGAAACCAACCTCGCCCTTAATTGGGAAAAATGCCATTTCATGGTAACGGAGGGAATAGTACTCGGTCACAAGATCTCAAGCGAAGGAATGGAGGTGGATCGAGCCAAAATAGATACCATTTCTAGATTACCACCTCCATCCTCCGTAAGAGCTATCAGAAGTTTCCTAGGGCATGCCGGATTTTATAGGCGATTTATCAAAGACTTTTCTAAAATCTTAAGGCCTCTAACAAAATTACTTGAAAAAGATGCTCCTTTCATCTTTGACAAGGATTGCAATCAAGCATTTCTAACCCTAAAGGAAATGTTAGTCAATGCACCTATCATGATAGCGCCTGATTGGAAATTTCCTTTCGAAATCATGTGTGATGCTAGTGACTTTACAGTTGGAGCTGTCTTGGGACAAAGAAAAGAAAAGCATTTCCACCCAATTTATTATGCTAGTAAAACACTAAATGATGCACAAGAAAATTACACAACAACTGAAAAAGAATTACTAGCTGTGGTATTTGCTTTTGATAAATTTCATTCTTATCTTGTTCTTTCTAAAACTATAGTCTATACAGATCATGCAGCCATTCGATATCTCTTCAAAAAGCAGGACGCAAAACCACGTTTGATTAGGTGGATTCTACTCCTCCAAGAATTTGATATTGAAATCAAAGATAAAAGAGGAGCAGAAAATACCGCAGCAGATCATCTTTCGCGCCTGGAAGACCCAGCTTTGGAGGCAACCAGGGACGAGCAAATCAACGAAAAATTCCCGACTGAGTCCCTGGAAATGGTGGAATATAAGGAAGAACCATGGTACGCCGACTACGCTAACTACCTAGCTAGCGGTATAGTCGCAAAAGGTTGGCCACATCATCAAAGAAAAAAATTCTTTGCCAATGTGAAACACTACTTTTGGGAAGATCCATATCTTTTCAAAATGTGTGCCGACCAACTCGTCCGACGATGCGTACATGGTAGTGAAGCACGAAGAATTCTCCGCCATTGTCATGAAGGTCCATACGGAGGGTATCATGGTGCCGCTAGTACCGCACGAAAGGTATTTGATTCAGGATTTTATTGGCCAACCATTTACAAAGACGCCCAAAGTCTTGTCAAAACATGTGATGCTTGCCAAAGAACAGGTAATATTTCTTCCAAAAACGAAATGCCACAAAATGGCATTCTTGTTTGTGAAATTTTTGATGTGTGGGGACTCGACTTTATGGGACCTTTCCCACCGTCGAAAGGAAACAAATATATACTTGTGGCAGTAGACTACTTGTCTAAATGGGCTGAGGCCGAGGCACTTCCAACGAATGATGGAAGAGTCGTGGTAAGATTTCTGAAGAAATTATTCTCTCGTTTTGGCACACCTAAAGCATTAATAAGTGATAGAGGTACCCATTTTTGCAACCATCAACTTGAATTTTTTTTAACAAGATATGGGGTCTATCACCGGGTCTCAACAGCATATCACCCTCAAACAAACAAACAGACAAACCGAAGTGACTAATAGAGGTTTAAAACGAATACTCGAAAAAACCGTAGGGTTAAATAAAAAGGAATGGGCAGATAAATTAGATGATGCTTTATGGGCTTTTCGAACTGCTTATAAAACAACAATAGGTACAACCCCATATAAGTTAGTCTATGGAAAAAGTTGTCACTTGCCAGTGGAAATTGCACACAAAGCCTACTGGGCAATTAAAAATGTAAACTTAGATTTAGAATTTGCTGGTAAAAATCGATTTTGTCAATTAAATGAATTAGACGAACTTAGGAATTATGCATACTCAAACTCCGAAATTTATAAGGAAAGAATGAAAAATTTGCATGACAAACATATTAAACCTAATGAATTTCGAGTAGGAGATCTAGTTCTTTTGTTTAATTCACGACTTCGATTGTTTCCTGGTAAATTAAAGTCTAGGAGGTCAGGACCTTTTTCCATCACCCATATTTTCCCACACGGTGCAGTAGAAATTAAATCTCGGAATGGACCTCCATTCAAAGTCAATGGCCAATGGCTGAAACTCTATTAAGGATTCATTGAGGATGAAGAGGAGGAGATCTCGCTTCAAACGGTTGAAGAATGAAACCATCATACCTGGTAAGTTACGAATGATCGGGACGATATCTAAAGCGGTAAATTTTCTGACCAAAGTTTATGGGAAACAATGGCACTCACACGAGCACTAAAAAAAATATTTCAAAACTTTGCTCGGCACAGGGCCGTGTCAGCTGGACACGGGGCCGTGTCCGCACTGCAGTCGGGATATATCCACTTTTTCATAACAGTTACTTCATTCCACACGCCCCGTTTCCCCGAAAAACTCTGGTTCCTGGCGATTTTCCGCAGATTTTCAACGTCTCCTATCATTTTAACAACATCAAGGTATGATTCTATCACTATTCTTAGTTAGATTAGTTACTTGCATGTAGTTAAAACACCAAAAATTTAGGGAAAAAACTAGGGTTCTTGAAGTTCATCCGGATCGAACCTCAAATTTTTGTTTAGATCTGTTTGCATTTAGTTAGAATAGTGTTAAGGGAAGTAAATACACTTGTATTGTTCACAGATTCGCCCGATTTCTCATAAAAAACCCCAAACCCTTGTTTTTGAACCGAAAAAGATAAAATTGATAGGGTAAACGGGTTATTTTGGGAAAAACGGCACTTGGGGTTTCATTTTCGGGGAAAACTGCGCCTATTGGACAAAAAAATTTCAAGTTTTCGAAACCGGGTCGAAAAATGAAATTTTTGTGTAACAGACACCTGGACACGGGGCCGTGTCCGCTGAACACGGGGTCGTGTCCAGCCCACTGTTTGTAGTTTTGTCCGAAAATTCTTATGTTTCGCGCTAACTTTTGGTGTATTCTTTCAGATGGCTAGGAAGTTCACGAGGTTTAACGCCAATGAACTCGATGCTAGGGCTAGATACGAAATACTTCAAACAAGGTCGGAGGAATACCCGAGGCAAGCATGCACGGAACTGTTAACTATGGTGAATCAAATCGACCGCTTCAACAACCTTGTCACAGGACCACTAAGAGTCTCTTTAACAACTCGACTCCGTTCCGTCCAAGAATGCACTTTGGAATTCTATAGCACCTTCGCGTTCAACTTAAGGTGCGACCCATTCGACAATGATGGGGTAGCATTCCAATGTGGCGGAACTAAGTATTCGATCTCTATGGCACAATTTGGGTCGATTGTCGGGTTGTATGCGGAAGAAGATGCAGGTAACGAGGAAAATACTGGAGGGATGCGAGAGATAGGTGAAAACGATCGCCAAGCGGCGTGGGCTCAGATTGGTGAAGGATATTACAATCCGAGCAGCACTAAGAGCACGAAGTTGAGGGATCCGCTCTACAGATACATCCATAGGCTCCTCGGCTACTCTCTTAGTCAAAGACACGATAGCGGTGGCGTCGTTGGGTTAAGAGATTTGGTTGTCCTCCACTGCATCCATAACCGTAGGCCACTTGATGTTCCGTTCCTCATGCTCCGAAACATGCATCATAACCACCTTGCTAGT
Source organism: Helianthus tuberosus (assembly GCA_030545235.1). Lineage (NCBI taxonomy): Eukaryota > Viridiplantae > Streptophyta > Magnoliopsida > Asterales > Asteraceae > Helianthus > Helianthus tuberosus. Next base: position 72,776 of record JARYGA010060799.1, on the reverse strand, counting down.
GCACCGACCCCTATCTTCTTTGGGGGATGGGTGTACCATCTCTTCAGACACTTCACCCGCATACCTAGGTCATTCGGAAGGAGCCCATGGTCGGGTAGGGTAGATATACACATCTGCCGCTCAATGAACCTAATTTATGAGGCTGAAGACGGGACGGTAAGCTTTCAAAGGATGCAAGGTCATGCATGGAACCCGCAGGAAGCACTTGTCCTCCACGCTCCACAACATCATCAGTACCAACACCAGCCCCATGGTGATCCGAGCCAATCCTCCTCAGGATGCGGTTTTCCTAACTTCCAAAGTTTACATGATTTGTTGCAGGAAAACCTCATGTGCACCAGGAACACCTACAATATGGCAAGCAACACGTACAACCGGGTTGGGGCGATCGAGAGAAATATATCCGATATCCAAGATGATATTGGAAATATCCGGGAGTACATTGCTGGACATGGTGGAGATGATGATGATGATGAGGAGGAGGACGAAGACATGGATTAGGCGGGTTGAGCAAAGGAAGAAGCGGATGGATAATGATTCCCCAGGTTAACCCTTAATCTCGAACAATTTAAGGCCTGCGTCCCAAGTGTTGAACAATTTACTTTCCCTAACTTCTTTTATTTTCTGCATTTATTTTTCTTTTAACTTCGTGGACATGGATGTTGAACTTGGTAAAATTAGGATGTTTGCTATGGTGTGGTATGGTGTTTATTGATTAAGCAGGTACATACGAGGCTTAGAGTACTAAGCATTAGTACTGCTAAAGCCGGGACAGGAAAACCGAAGAAAGAAACCTGTTTTTCAACCTTGCAGATTGTCCACACGGGGCCGTGTCCAGTCGACACGCCCCCGTGCCCATTCCCCTGAACCTGCTGTTTGTTTTAAAATTCTGCAGACCTTGACAGACACGGGGCCGTGTCCACCCAACACGCCCCCGTGTTCGCCTTCTGTAGGTTTTCGTTACTGGCACCTGACCACGGGGTCGTGTCCACCCAACACGGGGTCGTGTCCAGGCAACCAGTAACATAAATTTTTGCTTTTAACACTTTTTTACACATTCATTCAACCTAAAAATTTATTTTTGGGACACATTGAGGACAATGTGTAATTTAAGTGTGGGGGGGATGCTAAAACCTTGAATCTTGCAAGTCCTAAATACAAGCCTTACACAAAACTCTATTGGAACCGCTAATCACCCCAAAAAATTTTCAAAAATTTTCATTTTTTTTACTTGACTAGGTTTAACTTGGCAATTTCAAGTTCTAAAAAGGTAAACGTTTCTTGTTGGCCCCGGTTGAACTCCTTGTACGAAGGTACCCGTCGGCAGTGCACAAAACCTGCCACCTCGGCATTCAATTCCTTGTGTGGCCTCATATACCTCTGCTTTGGTCCCCGTGGACCAGGAGGCTCAGTTTCGTCTTCTTCATCAACCATTTCCTCATCTCCCCCAACTCCTTGTTGTGAATCTGGATCAACAAACTCATACCTATGACCCAATTTGTCGGTCACAACATACTTGCTTCCAGAAAGCTTCACATTTATCTTCCAATTTTTCTTCATTGCTTCTTTGTTGAATTCTTCCAAAGGCTTGGATACCCAAAGCGATTCTGGGGGCAGACAATTCTGTTGGAGGATCATGGCACTGATGAGGCGTACATATGGAATAAAACGCCTTTGAGATGACTCCCGGGCGAACCATGTGTTCATCATGATGATATGCCTCCATGACAAAGTAGGTGTCCCGTACAACAAGGAATGAACAACCCTACAATCACTTGCTCTCACTCCTCCTCTATCACCAAATCTCACCAAAACATTCTCTAGGGAAATTCCTTGAAGAATCCTTCCCTCAATCGTTATTTGAGTTCTTTGGGCCGCACCCCCATCATTATATGGTAAGATAACCGCGGTCATTTGTTCCGGATCATCACCGTTCATATGATTATCCAAGAATTGTTCAGTGGTTGGATAGTCATATGCTTGCACCCCCAAAGAATCAAAGCGCGCAATGCAATTAATCGTTTCGAAGGACATTGTCATCGCCCCTCGGCTTGTCTTACCAACCAATCTCCACTGGGCGGGAGGACCATCCTTGTTCATGAACCTCAATGTCGCCAACCATTCGCACACCTCCGCCAAATACACCCGAGAGGTGTTGTCTTCACACCAATCAAGAACTCTCTCCCATCCCTAACGCTCAAACATTTGAACGATCCCGATTTGTCTAAACTTTTCCACATTAACCACCCTTTCACATACTACCCTCTCCGGCACCGAAGTGGTCACACCATTGACCATCTTCCACTTCCACAGTTTGGCTTCCAACTTCCTATCCTGGTAAGCCGATAGAGGTTTGTTTTTCTCTTCATCCCATACTTGAGTGCTTCTACTATCCCTGAATTTTTCCCACGCCAATCCTGCCTATAAAGTCTTGCATCACCCTCTTCTACGGAGCTTAGTTGCTCCCACTTCTTCGGTATTAAACTGGAAGAAGATCCCACTCCAGATGATGAACCTTGCCCTGTAGTTTTCTGCTTTTTTCTACCTCCAGCCATAACTACAATCACAAAACAAACAAAGCATCAATATAACCCAACCTTCAATAAACTCTCAAACTTTGAACATGATGTGTGATGTTGAAGTTTTAATTAACAAATAGATGCAAAATCTCCTTTTTAAACTTCCAAAGTCGCCTATTTTATCATCTACCTATCAATTTTCTTATTAATTCACAATTTATTATAAGTTCAACAAAGTTCAACATCACCTTCATGTTCAATCATGTACAAAACGAGTGTAATCACTTCACTATGGTTATGACATGTTCAAATCCTATCCAAAACAACCAATCTTACTAAAAATCATGCTAGAACAACATACATTGTCTAAACATCCTACTCTTAAACTAAAAAGTTTAAAATTTTGGAAGAAAAACAACTAACATATGATAATCATGCATAAATTTAAGTGAAATCCATACCTTTGATGATGATGAACAAGAGAAACTAAGAAAAGATGTAAAGCAAGAGACTTGATGAACACCCTTCAAAAACCCGAAATTTCACGCTCAGAAATCTTGCAAACTAGTAAGAATTGATGGAAACTGTGATAGGGGTTTTGTTCCTCTCGAAAAATTACACAAGATCGACTCAAAAATCGGGTGATTTGGTTAAGATTTGAAAGAGTTATGAGAGCTTGAAGAAATTAGGGTTTTGGAGTAGAAGATGAAGGAAGATGAGTGAGGAGAGAGAGAAAAGCAGAGAATTTAGAAGTTTTGAAGTGAATGGATAAGGAAAATACTGATATGGGTCGAATATGTGGTTAGAATTGGTCTAAGAGTGAGTTAAATTGGAAAAAAATGGCTGCTAGATTCGAGTTTGTACGCAAGGAACCGAGCCAGCATCGGCTGTCAAATGGGTCCCCGTCGCCGACGGGTTGGGAAAATGTGCACTTTTGGGCGACGGCTTATGTTGCTGGTTATGGGATATCCGTGCCGACGGGTGTTTAAGGAACCCGTCTCCGACGGCCTCTACCCCGTCGCCGACGGGCACTCGTTTTTCAATTTTTTTTTTTTCAAAAATAGGGAGAAAATTATGAATATTTAATAAAAGGAGTATATACAATAAAAATTCCTAAAAATTATTAAAAATCTTTTTGTGATTTTTTATAAGTTAAATTTTGAAAACGCGAAAACCGTTAACGGCCCTACCACCCACCCCGAAAAATCGTGTATTGTCCTCAATGCACAACACAAAGTCTAAAAGCATACCTTGCGTCTTCATGACTCGTTCGGAATATCCGGACTTCACACAATGAAAAGGATTAGTATGAACGAAAACTATTATCCCTAAATTACTCAAACAATTAAATAAATTATACATAACTTTACACAAAATGTTACCGGTCCTTTTTAGTCGACCTCATAAATCGGAATGCTTACCACGAAGCTTACCGGTTCCTTGTTTTCGTCCACCTTCTCATTACTATCGAGGAACGGTTTTAGCCGATGACCATTAACCGTTTGCCGTGACCCATCCTTCGGGTCCTCGATTGTAACATCACCCAATTGCCCGACCCGGGTGATCATATAGGGTCCCATCCATTTGCTTCGGAGCTTTCCGGGAAAGAACTTGAGCTTTGAATTGTAGAGCCACACCTTTTTCCCAATCTCGAACTCTTTCTTCCTCAACTTGGCATCATGCGCCTTCTTCATCCAGTCCTTGTACTTGGACGAGCATTCATATGCCATTTCCCTTAGCTCCTCCAACTCGCATAACTTAAGTTTCCGTTCCTTACCTGCATCATCATATTTAACATTGACTTCTTTAATAGCCCATAATGATTTATGCACAAGTTCAACCGGTAAATGACAATTTTTACCGTAGACCAACCGGTAAGGTGTAGTGCCAATGGGTGTCTTATGTGTCGTACGGTAGGCCCATAAAGCATCGTTCAACTTGATTGACCAATCCTTACGGTCTGCCCACACGGTCTTTTGCAAAATCTCTTTGATTTGCATGTTTGACACTTCTACTTGCCCGCTTGTTTGCGGGTGATAGGGGGTAGCAATTCTATGGTCAACACCAAACCTTTTTAAAAGTTTCCCAAACCGAAATTTTTAAAATGAGATCCTCCATCACTTATGATGACACGAGGAATCCCAAACCTTGAGAAAATATTGGTTTGAACAAAATTACAAACTACGGAATGATCGTTTGTCTTGGTGGCTATTGCTTCGACCCACTTTGACACGTAGTCAACAACCACCAAGATATACAAATTGCCATAAGAATTGGGGAATGGGCGCATGAAATCGATACCCCACACATCGAAAATGTCGACTACGAGGATTGGTTGCATGGGCATCTCATCCCTTTTTGAAATACCACCTAATTTCTGGCACTCTACACAATTCTTGGAAAACTCGAATGCATCTTTAAAAATAGTTGGCCAATAAAGATCACTGTTCAACACTTTGTGACCCGTTTTGTGACCACTAAAATGGCCAACACATGCAAACGAATGTAGATGCTTTAACACGCTTGGAATTTCCTCATCATCTATGCATCTTCTAATCACTTGGTCCGCACACTCTTTCCACAAATGCGGTTCCTCCAACCGGTAATACTTGATTTGAGACATGAAATGTTGCCTCCTCCGTCTATCCCAATGTGGCGGTAAGTCACCTGTAACAAGATAATTCACAATGTTAGCATACCAAGGTAACTTATCTAATTTCATAATGTGCTCATCGGGAAACGACTCATTGATCTCTAAAGCTTTAGGATCCTCCTCGACCATCAATCGGGACAAATGGTCCGCTACCACATTCTCGGTACCCTTTTTGTCCCGTATCTCCAAATCAAACTCTTGGAGCAACAACACCCATCGGATCAATCTCGGTTTGGCATCTTTTTTCTCCATGAGGTACCTAACAGCAGTGTGATCAGAATAAATAATCACTTTACTACCCCATATATATATGACTGAAATTTATCCAATGCATATACTACCGCGAGTAGCTCTTTTTCGGTGGTGGTGTAATTCAATTGTGTATCCGAAAGAGTCTTACTCGCATAGTATATGGCAATGGGTTTCTTGTCAACTCGTTGTCCCAACACAGCCCCCACCGCATAATCACTTGCATCGCACATAATTTCAAAGGGTAAAGACCAAATTGGCGATTGCAAGATTGGAGCCTCAACTAACTTTTCTTTTAACTTGTTAAACACATTTTGACAATTTTCATTAAAATCAAACGGTTGATCTTTTAACAACAAATTACACAAAGGTTTGGTTATGTCACTAAAACCCTTAATAAACCGTCGATAAAAACCAGCATGACCTAAAAATGACCTAACACCTTTAACACTCGTGGGATATGGCAAAGTGGATATAACTTGTACCTTTGCACGATCGACCTCTATCCCACAACTCGACACCACGTGTCTTAACACGATTCCCTCTTGAACCATAAAATGGCTCTTTTCCCAACTCAAGACCAAACTAGTTTCGACACACCTTTTTAGTACTTTGTCCAATTGGTCCAAACAAGCCTCGAATGACGACCCAAAAATTGAGAAATCATCCATGAAGATTTCCAAAGACTTCCCCACCATATCTGAGAAGATACTCATCATGCACCTTTGGAAGGTGGCGGGGGCGTTACATAGCCCAAATGGCATTCGCCTAAATGCGAATGTGTCGTAGGGACAAGTAAACGTTGTCTTTGCTTGATCTTCTGGATGGATGGCAATTTGATTATAACCAGAATAGTCATCTAAGAAGCAATAAAATTGTTGCCCCGATAAATTCTCAACAATTTGATCAATAAACGGTAAAGGAAAATGATCTTTGGAAGTTGCGGTATTCAACTTCCTATAATCAATACAAATTCGCCACCCGGTCACCGGCCGAGTAGCTACCTCTTCACCTGCGTCATTTTTGACGACTTGTATACCCGCTTTCTTCGGAACCGTCTGCGTTGGGCTCACCCATTGGCTATCCGAGATCGGATAAATAATACCCGCATCAAGCCATTTCAACACTTCCTTTTTCACCACCTCCCGCATATTCGGATTCAATCTCCGTTGTGCATCTCGAACGGGAGTCACACTTTCTTCCGTGATGATTTTATGCATCACCACCGAGGGACTAATTCCCTTCAAATCAGCAATGGTCCATCCAATCGACGCCCGATTGGTGACCAAAACACCCATCAACTTCTCCTCTTGCTCCTCGGTTAAGTTTGATGCAATGATAACCGGGAGTGTATTGCCTTCACCAACATAAGCATACTTGAGATGCTTCGACAATGCCTTTAATTCAACCTCCGGAGGCTCTACTAATGACGGCATCAATTTGGTGTCAATGTTCTCCGGTAAACTCTTAACGTGGTGCGTCCATGTCGGTTTTCCTTCTTTAACCGCAAGCACCTCCAAACTCTTCACCTCCCCGTCTATGCTCTTATTCATCTCCACCTATGACCTGTCAAACATATAACAACCCTCCATTGTGTTTTCCCCATCCACGAGTGTGTCGCAAAGAGGTATACATGTGTCAACAATGTCCGCCATATAGCATTCATCATCAACTGGAGGGTTTATAAGTCTGGAAAAAACATGCAACCTCAACCTTCGGTTTCCAAATGTCATGTCAACCGTTCCTATTTTGCAATCAATTTGAGAATTTGCGGTTGCTAAGAACGGTCGACCCAAAATCACCGTAGGTTGCTTGGTAGGGTCCTTGGCCACATATTCAAGTACCAAAAAAGTCCATCGGATAGTAAAAATCCTCAATTTTTACTATCACATCCGAGACAATTCCACGGGGTAGTTTGGGTGTCAAATCGGCTAACACCACGGTGGTGTTTGACGACTGAAGTGGACCAAACTCGTATTGGTCATACAAACTACCCGGTAGAATGCTCACGCTAGCACCAAGATCTAGAAGTGCCCGGTTGATTTTAAAGTCGCCTACTTGAATTGAAATGATAGGCGCACCCGGATCTTGGAGCTTAGGTGGAAGTGCACCCGAAAGAATCGAACTCACATTCTTGGTTAAATCTAATTTTTTAGGAAATTTATGAGTTCGTTTCTGGGTACACAATTCTTTCAAGTACTTAGCATACGACGGTACTTGTTTGATTGCATCCAAAAGAGGTAAATTAATTTTTACTTGTTTGAAAATTTCCAACAACTCTTCTTGTTGTGGACCTTTTTTTGTTTACAACCTTCTTCACGGGTCCCTTCAATGCTTCGGGATAAGGGGCGGTATTAGCCTCCACACCCTTTTCCTTAGCTTTAGGGATGGGGATGGTCACAACGGGAGTGTTATTATTCTTTTTTAATCATTTTTGTTTTGACCCGTTTGACCATCCTCATGTTCATCCTCGCTAGCATCTTCCACCACCCCTTCTACAAACTGGGGTGGTGGTGTTTTGACACCATTATCTACGACTCGACCACTACGTAAAGTTATTTTATTAATTGGTACCTCACGTGTGTTCTTCGAGTTTGTCCCTTGATACTTAGGGTTCACCGTGGTGTCACTTGGAAGCTTTCCCATGCTTCCCCTCATTTGAGCCACCTCCTCCACGAGTTGGCCCACTTGCTTCTCCAACGCCTTATGGGATTTATCTCGTACCTCAAACTCTTTCTTCATCTCTTGATTTGAATGATTGATAGCATTCATAATAGCATCAAGTTTGGAATTTAAATAATCATCACCTTGAGAATTTGAAGCACTTCCCCCATTTCCACTTTGGTTGTAACCACGTTGATAATTGTTTTCATGGTTTTGATACCCTTGGCTACCCCCTTGATTGTAATTCCTTTGGTAACCCCCTTGGTTACCACCTTGTCGATTATTATAGAAAGAACCACCTTGATTGCCTGATTGAAAATTCGGGTTCATTTGATTTGAGGCATTACCATACCGGAAATTAGGGTGATTTCTCAAACCCGAATGGTAGGTGTTGGAGTTCATATCATATTGCTTTCGATCCCCATACACTTGATTTACCTCTTCGGTGTATTCTCCCGATCCCATTTGACATTGATCGGTTTTATGACCAATCTCCCCACAATCTTCACACCACAAATTGAACCGCATTCACCTCCTTCTTCTTCATACGAGCCAACTCCTGTTCTAGAGTAGAAATCCAATCCTTAGAGTTAGAATCAAGATCGGGAAGTGACCGGGAAACGGGATGTTTTTTAGCTCTATCGGCCGACTCCTTTGCCTTTGACCGCTTACTCATCCTCTCAAGAAATTCCCAATCATCATCTTCATGATTGCTCAATAGGGTTCCGTTGCTCGTTAACTTGAGGCGATTCCATGTCTCATCGTCTAAGCCTCTTACAAAACATTTAACCAACTCCCACTTCTCTATTTGGTGATGTGGGCATTTCCGAATCAATTCTTTGTATCGAGTGAACGCTTCATGCAACGGTTCACTCGATAGTTGCCTAAACGACCTTATTTCATCCAGCGCATCATCAGTCTTCGCCATTCAGTAGTACTCGTCAAGAAATACTTGTTGTATCTCACCCCATGTCCGAATATTATTCGCCGGAAGTGTGAGGAACCATTGCTTAGCCTTATCTTTTAGTAAAAACTGAAATAATCGAAGTTTGACTTCCTCCAATGCAAAATTATGCCCCCCGATAGTGCTACATATGGATTAAAACTCCGCCAGATGCGTGTACGGTTCATCATTAGACCTCCCATTGAAATGGGGAAGTATGTTGATGTAGTGGGGCTTGCAATCGAACATTCTTCTTTCACAAACTATTGGAGAGTCATTATCGGTAACCACAAGTCGAAAACGGTCATTCACTCCCCGTGGAGGTTGTTGATGACGATGTGGACCATTAACTTCTTGATAAACCGGCCGTCGATTGTCCCTTCGATCACCTCCCCTATCACCTCTTTGATTCCCACCTTGATTAACTCTTTGGTTACCTCCTCCCACGAAACGAGGAATCCGGTTAGGGTTAGCATTGTTATTGTTATTGTTGTTGTTGTTAAACCCATCAATCAGGTTCCTTTGGTTGTTGTTTCGTGGTTGATGGTTGTTTTCGTAGCCATCATTTCTCGCATTCCCGTACCCATAGTTATCATTCCCCACAAAGTTGGCGTTTTGGTAGCCAAACTCATCATCTTCAAAACCTCTAGCATTGTAGACGTTGTCCCTATTCACATACCCCCAATCTTCATCATCATTAGCCCGATCATCGTAATATCCCCCATTATCCGAATATTCCGTATGAACACTCACATGTTCCGGCGATTGGTAACCGGGAACACTAAACGGCTCATCATCGGGGATGGCGTTTCTCAAATCATCTATATTAAAGAACAGGTCTTCATTCGCGGGATTGCCACGATCTCGATTGCCTCTACGGTCGGAATTGACATTCCGGTCATCAAGGTGAATGGGTAAGGAATTTTGTCGGTGAAGGTTTTGTTGTTGGGGTGTTCTTTGGGTGTTGTTGGGATTTTGGTTTCGGAAAGGTGGTGTGGGTGGTCTAGAGTTGTTATTAACACCCAGTTACTCTTGAGGTATAGGTTGGACATTTTGAGTGGGACTAAAGTTTCCTCGGTATTGGAATTGGTTCGGATTTTGGTTTTGGTTGAGGTTTTGGTTTGAGTTTGGGTTTGCCATTGAAGCATTTCAATGGATGGTGTGAGCTGTGGTGTTTGGGTGGTTTGGTTAGAAACAAGTGTTGCTTCCAACCGGCTCGCTAAATTCCTTCTTGCAACTCTTTCGATTTCCGGTTCGTAGACTAACGGTGAAGTCCTCCCGGAGTTTCGCGTATGCATGCACTACCTGTAACCTGCACAAGTAACACACCCCGCGTAACAAGGAAAAAGACAAAGCACAAGAAAAGAAATTATGCAAATTAAACAGTTAATCACACAAATTCAAACAATATCCAAACACAAAGCGCACGCACTCCCCGGCAGCGGCGCCAAAATTTGATCGGAGTGTCGCGCTCCGGTCAAAGATAATATTTATAAGCCCAAATTACCCTTAACTATGTGTTAGTGGTAGTAAGGGGTCGAACCACGAAGAGTATATGGCTTACGAATGGATTCGATTGAATTAAAATGAAAGTCACAAATTATGAAGCTTGCTATATTGTTTTTGTATTTTTGTTTGGTTGAAAGATATGAATTATACTAAAAGAATTGATTTAATTGATTAACAACTAAGAATTAACGATTGCACGAAAACTTTATTACTAAACAATAATGAGAAAAAGGGTTCACACCCGGCTTCGATAATTGCCAACCTAGGGTTTCTACAAGTTTTAGATCCAACTCAATTGTATATGATTAACGGATTTAGTGTACCGTGACTTAGGTGCCAATAACTATCAACGTTTCGAAAAACGGACAAGAATGCACTTTGTAATCAACACAAGTAAAACCTAACCATGACAACGCATAACTACACATAACCATTTCGCAAAGTCATAACTTTATAATGGTCGACAATTTATGAATACGAAACAAATGTAAGCTATTATCAATGGTTTCAAAAATCAACACAATTTGTCACAAAGTTGAAGCAAGAAACAATTCAAAACCCTAAATTAAACAACTACCTACACCGGGGTGAAACCAAGGTGATTAGCCGTTCATGGTTGATGAAACTTGATCACCGGATGTTTGGAACATGACTTGGTTCATCTTGAAGCTTGAACAATGGTGGAATGGCGGATGATTAGGGTTTATGGAGTGATGGTCGTGAATGATGGTGATTTTGTGATTTTTCGGTTGATGATGATGATGTTGTAGATGAAGTGGAGATGATTGATGGATTCGAGATGAATGGTGATGAAGATGATACCCAATTGTGGCTCCAAGAATGATTCAAAAACAAGAGAGGTGTGTAACTTACGAGTTAATGCCCTCCAAGCCAATCGAAATCGTTCTTAACCCAATTTTCCCAAAAATCCGCGTCTGACAAAAATACTGCTCGTCGTCGACGGCCCTGACCCCGTCGACGACGGCCTCTCAATAACTGAAACGCGGGCGACAGCCTATTTTACTGGTTACGGGCTTGTTTGGCTGACAGGACTTTCTAGAGCCCATCCCGGACGGCCTAGAGCCCGTCGGCGACAGCCTCTCCAGCTCCACTTCTCCAATTTTCCATTTTGCACTTCCGTTTGATCCGTAACGCGTCCCCATTGTCCGTTTTTCCTCCCGGTAGCTCGTAAAGCTCCCAAAAAGCTCCTTAAACTCTATCAAACCTGCAAAACATAATTTTAATTAAGAGTAGGCTATTCGGAATTAAAACTCGTGTAAAAACATCAAGTTACACGATTACGAACACCGGTTTTCAACCACGTATCACTTACCTGTAAAGTACTTTTACACATCTTTAAATACTCATCCCATTGGGCGGTGGAGGTGTCATACGATGTTTGATGAATTCGAATGTTCATTTTTTGCAAAGGGGTAAAACCATGTTTCCCTTTCGCATTCCAGTGTTGCAAAAATATGACATATTTCTCTAAACCGACGATTATTCATAGAAACATTTGCCGGCTCATTTGAAAACAACGCCCAAACATTTAGTCAAGATATATGGAACTATTGAAAAATAATTACGTATCAGACAATCATTAGCAGGTTCACGATCATTGGTTAAACGAGACATTCTTGTTTATGTTCGTGAATTTTCAGGTTATTGTAATACCTTTTGGGTCGCAACTATGATTGTTGTGATAAAAGCCTCATTTTTCTCGATAGATGATGACGATGACGATGATCATGAAGATGAATAAATAATTAGAGAAAATATTAGAAAGTATGCACAATAAGTAATTGTTGTGGAAAAAATAGATCAGATTAATAATTAATATTTTCATGTAAAAATTTGATCAAATAATTTTTTTAAGCAATTTCATAGTGGTTAACCTTTTCTTTTTAAGGGTGGACGGTATGGTTTAGGTAATTTAGGGTGTTTGAGTTTTCTCTACCCAATGATATAAAGTCATGTCAATTCCCCCCTTCACTCCCCATTTTCTACTCAAACACTAGGTATGATTCAGACACCCACTCAATTAAAAAATAAAAAAATTTGATTGGTTGTTCTCTCCTCTCTCCTCTCTCTCTCTCCTCCATCACTCTTGTCCACCTTCAGTGACTATTCACCGATTTCTCTCCCTCTCTCCTACTCAAACACCCTAACTCAATCACCACATTCACCGATCGGTGACCCCCTTCCCCGATTGAGTCCCTGCAACCTTACCGTCCACCCTAAACAATTTCATAGTGGTTAATTTTTTTTGGCATTAATCACGGGCATGAGTGAGCTCATGGGAACTACCTCATGCAACTCCTCACGCACACCGATGTGGTGTCACTGGTGTTGTTTTGTGGCTCATGCACTACGTCACTCTCACATCACTTTTCTCACTTATGTTGTCAGGTCTGGAATGATACTCAAGTAATCAGTTCGACCAGACACGTAATTAACAAAATATAAGGAACAAAACCGTAATAATATAATATGGCCCACCATTCACAATAGATCTCCTATATATTTGTGAGTGTGTTACTTATATTATAAAGGAATAAAATATCCACCTCTATAACTTTTTTAGTATTTTTAAAAGTGATTATGACTTTAGGAGAGAGAAAATATAACAAAAAGTATACAAAATAAACATCCCTTACCGACTAATGATCCCTATATATCTAGAAGACGAAACCCGCCCAATCTGCCGTAAAGCCTGCATGGATAAATACGGGGAGCATGCTATTCATTGTAAGGAGCTCCCTGGTTTCAAATATCGGCATGACTGGGTGAGGGATGTTTTGGGGGACATCTTGAGGAGAGCGGGGATTTCTGCCAAGAAGGAGGCCCCTGTGAATTTCCTCACAGGTCCCATGGAAGGGAGATCTACATTGAGACCAGCGGATCTGCTCGTCTTTGGCTGGGCAGGAGGGAAACATGCTTGTATGGATCTCACAGGAATCTCCCCCTTAGCTGGTTTAAGGGAAAGCAGGTTTGTAGCAAGACAAGCTATAAGGAAAGCGGAATAAAAAAAGGTGGATAAGCACGCTAAAGCATGTGCTGATAACCAACATGCATTTGTCCCCTTCGCATTCGACACCTTTGGCTCCCTAGCTCCAGAAGTTATCCGTTTGCTGACTATGGTCCAAAAGGTTGTCCACAGCAGTTGCTCATCAACAGGGGGCAGGGGTTTGTCTTTAATAGGCTAGGGTTTGCTATTCAGAAAGGGGTAGCGGTGCAGCTTGTTGCTCGCTTACCTGCGATATTGATGTAACTCGGCCAGTTCTTTATTAATAAATATATAAAAAGAGTAAACTGTCATTTTGGTCCCTGTGGTTTGGTCACTTTTTTCCATTTTAGTCCAAATCTCAAACTTTTTAAATCTGGGTCCCTATGGTTTCACTTTTATTGTCATTTTAGTCCAAAATTCAAAAACCCCCTATTTTGACTGTTCAAAGCTGGTTGTTTTGTCCTTTTGTTTAGGGGTATAATCGTCCATCTTAATTTGTTTTGTCCTTTTGTTTAGGGGTATAATCTGCCATTATAATATAACATATTAATAAACTAAGTTAATTATATATAATTCAACCTGCCACTTCATCTTCCCCACTTTTTACCACCATAGCCATCCACCTTTCACCACCACCATGACCTTGAAAAATTCAGTCGACCACCAACAAAAGTCACAACCTTTCACCAACGTAACTTTGAAAAACTCCACCCCAAACAACCTGAATAAACCCGAAATCCACCACCTCTGGAATCACCAGTCAAACACTCAGTCGACCACCAACAAAAGCCACCACCTTCAACCTTAAACTTCGCCAAACATTCACTCAAGAGATCCGCCCCCGCCACTGTAACTCCTGCCGATCACCAACTCCGAGCACCAAAACCCCCCACCACTACAACGGTTCCATTTTTAATAGAAGCCCTCAACTGCATTATCAGTTTCATCATCCTCTGTTATTGTCCTCCTTCCCCACAAACTCTTCAAAATCAATCTCATTTTCTTCCTACAGGCACCCCACACTCAACCAATCAGCTGACCCTAAGTCAAACTTGAAGGATTCACAAAGAATCAAGCTTACTCTAGTCTAATTTGGTGTACCATCTGTAACTTCCTGATCACTTCCCACTTGGAACTATATATACAGATTCTATATCTAAAGTTGTGTTACTAAATTCAAAGATTTGATGTGCAATCGTTCATGCATTCTGTAAGTCACAGTCGTTCAAATTTCAATCAGTGCTATTAAGTTGAGCAGTGGTTCAAATTTAAATGGTGAAATGTGGATGGTGATGGTGGGGAAGATGAAGATTGTAAGGGGAGGTGGGTCCCACATGAAATCTAAATATCAATTATATATAATTAATTTAGCATGTGGGGGTGCCTGTTGGAAGAAAATTATTTTTGGACAAAAATGTCCCTGAACAAAAGGACAAAACAACCCGCTTTGAATAGTCAAAATATGGGGTTTTTGAATTTTGGACTAAAATGGCAATAAAAGTGAAACCACAGGGATCCAGATTTAAAAAGTTTGAGATTTGGACTAAAATGGGAAAAGTGCCCAAACCACAGGGACCAAAATGGCAGTTTACTCGTATAAAAATAAAAACTTTTAGTGTAGTTATAAAAACAAGGATAAGAGATTGAATCCCTAATCAAGCATAAGTTAAATAGGAAAGTTGGTAATTTTGGCGTTTTGCTTTATAAACAAAAAGCAGACAAATTTGAAATCAAAGTGATGCTGCCAAAGCGAGCCTATAACAAACACTTCCCAATCAATCAATTCAATTCAAGCAACAAATCCTCCTCCTCCTCCTCCTCCTCAATCCCTTCAATTATTGACTCCATTTTCTCATACTCCTCCTTTAAATCCCAACCCCAGTTTACACCATCCACTTGTAGTCTTTTACCTCTTCTACAATCCAATAATATTACTAGTTGTTGACGTTTGGTTAGAAATCAGAATTTTATATATAAAAAAAATGGGTGCCTGTGTTTCATCGCATCACAAATCTTGTGCAATGAAGGTACACATATCATCTGGGGGGTCTGATCGTAAACCTGATATTAATCACGTCGGGATCATACCTCATTCGCCGATTAAAGAAAAACTTCCGATCATCCATGGCAATCTTCCTGTTAAACCTCAGCTGCCTCCTCTTCAATCAACCGATGAATCCCTCCATTTTGGTATTGTTTTTCCTTCTCTCTCTACCCTATGTTGTTTGTTTCATTAAATCGGGAGGGACTGTTTTCAAATTTTGTCTAAATTGGTTGTTGTGTTCATCGGTTCGGTTTTCGGTCTAGAAATATGTTAATCAAGTTATGGGTTTTGTCACTTTGTGACTGGCTGATCATTGTTGGGTCTATTTAGGGATGAGCAAATGGTACCGGGTATCACCAGTACCCAGTTTTGGGGATTTTTAGTATCGGTACTTTCGATACCGAACGGGTACCATGCTCATCCCTAGTTCTATTTACAACACTTTATCAAATCCCAAGTTATTCTGTTTCCGGTTAAACGTGCTTAAGTTGGAGCAATTCAGGATGGATAAATTTCTGAGAAGTTTCCACCCGACAAAATTAAATTAGATTAAATAAAATCCTTAACCTCTTTGTGCGCAGAAGGAATAATATTGGTTTGGCATGAGAGTCCTTAAGTTGACTGTTGATACATATATATATATATATATATATATATATATATATATATATATATATATTTGGTTCTATTGAATATTCATTTGGTCTTGTAATTGCTTGGTGGGTCTATTGAACTTATTGATATTAGTTACTCATTTGCAGGTAGTAAAGATGAGACGTTTTTCGATTCACAAGCATGGTTAGAATCCGACTGTGAATCGGATTTCATGAGTGTAAATGGCGGTATGATCAAAAGTTTATTTTACTTTAATTTATTTACTTTTTTTGCTTGTGTAATATATTGTTCTTATTTGGTGTTTTTTGAATTGAAATGATTTATTTGCAGAATTTACACCATCAAGAGGCAATACACCAATGCACGGTAACTTCACTGCCACAACTCCACCAATAAAGGGTGGCGCACCCGCCATTAATAGCTACAACGACAAGCTTTCTATGACCGTATCTCAACCATATACTTGTCCAATAAAGAAGAGCAAGAGGCTTTCTGAACTTTTCAGTGAGAGTCCAAGAGTGAACCGTAACGTTGATGAGGAAACTGTGGGTATCCTTGAAGCGGCGACAGTTCATGGTGGTGAGTTAAAGCCGAAGAGAGAGAAATGGGCGGAGATTGTGCGGGTTCCAGGGTGCTTACCGAGGGTGCTTTCTAGTCGTAGGTTTGTAACTCCTCAACAAAAGGATGTAAGAGGAAAGTAAGCTTGAGCCTTTACCCTGCCCCTGAGCGCGATGCTTGGTTATGAACCGGTTCTCAGAACTATAATCAAGAATGTATAGAAACGACAAGTGGTATCTCGTATATCTAATGATTTTGTAACTCCAGTTATACTCTTCTTATTTTCTAATCTTTAAATATAACCATGCATATTAAACATAGGATAATACTAGATAAAAAACCCTCAAATTCTTAGAAAACTCTGGAAACCCAAAAGGGAACCCATTTTTACCCAACCTCCCGACATTTTTTTTTTTTGAAAAAAATTACACATGTTATATACATGTTTTAGAGTGTTTTGGGCAAAAAAAAAACAAAAAAGCGCCGAAGGGATATTTTTTAAAAAAATAAACAAAATTCTGTGCCTAACATGTGTTAGACAACGATGCTGAAAGTGGCTGGAATTTTTTTTTTTTTTTTAAAAAGATTCCTTCGGCGCTTTTTTGATTTTTTTGGCCCAAAACTCTTAAAAACATGTATATTACATGTGTTAATTTTTTCAAAAAAAAAAAATGTCGGGAGGTTGGGTTTTCTAGGGTTTTCCATATAGATAGGGTTTCCTATGTAGTGTTGCCCATTAAACATAATTGAAATTTGTCATTTTGAAGAACATAGAACATAGAACATAGAACATATCATAACATGACTGAAGGGGTATGGTCCCAGATCTCGCGTCAGCATGACCGCGAGTGACCATTACCCTTATCAAAAACCCCCACCAGCAATAACTTACCTGTGTCCGTGCGGGCACGCGCGAACACAGCGGTCCAATCTGTCCAGTGATGAGAACTTACCTTAAGTACGAAAACAGATGTTACGCATAGCGATGCGGTCTGGCACCGCATCCTATGAACATTTTCGTCACGACAAGGGATCTGGACAACAGTAACAGTCACTAAGCGGAGATGCGGCATGGCACCGCATCCCGTATGCATCCCGGATAGAACAAAGAACGCGGGAACAACATAAGTGACCGCAAACAGCAATGCGGCCTGGCACCGCATCCTGCCCATAAGGCAAGTGGGTCTGACACCACAGTGCAAGTGGCACTGGGAACAGTCGCCTACTAGCCCACATGTGTGCAAAATTCTGACACCACAGCAGGACGTGGCATCACCACTGTAACCGACAGGTCTGACACACCTGCAAGTAGCTGTGCGATGTCAGGCTAGCTACTCAACTACCCTCCTTCACTCATCGGCTATAAATACTCACCCCAAACCAGGTTTGAGGTATCATTTTCTGAACTCTCTCACTACTACTACTATCACACTTTGCTTCCCAAGCAAACTACTGATTCTTACGCCGGAGAGTGGTAACAAGGAGCACCCCCCACCCCATCCTCCTTGTTACGAGTCACGGTTTGTTTCCTTGTGCAGGAAACCCACCACCAGACGATCCAGCCAACGATCCTCGGAAAGAAGGGATTAACCCTCTTGACGAGACCAGTGAGTTAACCCTACCCGGTTAACCATTGTTTCATCATTGGCACCCACCGCTACTCTTAGCACTTTTTCCAACCATCCCTTTCTCTCCAAAGATTATGTCTAATCGTCAAAACAACACTACCGGGGATAACCTAAACCCCGCAAACACAAGGCCTACGGGGACTATACCCATAGCCCCAAATGTTGAACATATTGGCACATCAACGCAAGGGGGCGCATCCCTTACGTTCGGACACGATTTATCACAGTATGCTTCTGTGATACCTCCAGGCATGAACCTTCATGCCTGGTATGACCAACAAGCAGCTCTACTGGCTGCAACATACAACAGAGCTTGCGCAGAAGCGCAAGTATCTGCGAGGCCTACCCCAGCAACGCATACCCCTGCGGGCCGTACTTTACAATACGACGTCAGAGCCCCAACACATCCGGCCTCCAGAAGCAGGCAGGACGACCGCGGTTCCTCTTACTGCGACGTCCGCACACTCGATGAGGACGATTCCTCGTATGGGTCCCGCCGCAGGAGCCATATACATAGCCGCCTAGGCCCACATGGCGAAACTAAGCGACAGTCTACAGCCCACCATGGCCCCGGCATCCATAGCCGGCTGAGACCTCAGTCCCACTATGAAGGGCAGGGCCACACCGATCCCGACGACGGTACATACCGCGGGGAGTCTCACGCTATCAGCAGTAGACCAGGAGGACGCAACTATGTTCCTCCCACTCACCCCCGTACTACATACCTCCGCGCTGCAAAGCGCCACCAGAGCCAACCCTACAGGCCGAAATCTGCGGCTGAAAACTCCAAGTTTGTCCCGGAGATTGCCAACGCCGATGTAACCACCACTAAATTCCCATTAAACATTGGGAAATACAACGGTTCAGCCGACCCAGATGACCACATGAACATCTTTACCGGCGCTGGGTGCAATGGCAGGTGGGATGAACCCACTTGATGTAAATTCTTCCCACAGACCCTAACAGGTCTGGCCAGGGCATGGTTCGATTCTTTACCACAAGGGTCACTGACCTCATTCGAGGACTTGCAGGCAAAGTTCCTCGTACGTTTTTGCCAGCAACGACGTCATGAACGTGATTCCATGGACATCAAGAACATCTGGCGCAGAGACAACGAATCGATTGAGGCGTTCGTTGCCCGTTACAATAAAGAATGCCTGGAAATAGGCGACGTGGCAGACCAAATGGCACGCAACCATTTTATCGTTGCCGTTAAAGACGAACAAATGGTTATGACCATCTCCGGCAAGGACGGCTTGCCTAAAAAATGGGAAGATGTCATGGCTGCGGTCAAAACGTACGCCCAAACTCAGCGGTCCCTCAAACCGCACGAATCAAAGGCACAACCCCAAACGGAAGCCCAATCCTCCCACCAATAGCACAAGCGCAACAACAAGCGCAACCGGGACACATGAAATCGCGACAGCGACTCCAGACCATACGTCCCGCGTAACAACCAGCCCGACGCAAGGACAACAATCAATGCCCAGCGCGAAAATCGGGCGTCAAAGAAGGATTCTCGGGACCGTAGCTGGACCGAGATCAACCAGTCGCCAAGCGACGTCCTCCTTACGGACGCGCAATTCCTGCGACCGGCCCAACCAATGAAGTACAAAAAGAAACAGGATCTCGCACTCTACTGCGAGTATCACAAGGACAATGGCCACACAACAAACAACTGCATCAGTCTCCGACTGGAGATTGAGAGAGCCCTAAAAGAGGGGAAGCTGCAACATCTGTTGCCAGCCGTGCAAAAGCAAACTAAGCGCATCACCCCCCACAACGAGGGCACCTCCACGGGTAAGAGGACCATGTACGTGGCCTCAACCCACATGATTAATGGAGGACGAGGAAATCCGCGGAAGGCGGCAAGAAGACCGGACAATGACTGGAAAGACGAGTAAGTCGTCTTTCCAAAAGTCCGAGGCGGACCGCGCGACAGGCGCGCCGTCGTTATTACAGGTCACCTGGCTCACTACTGCACCGAGCGATTATTCATCGACCCGGGCAGTACATCCGATATTATATACGAGCAGTGCTTCAACCAATTCGATCAAAAAGACAACGATCGGTTGCAGCCGGTGGACTACCCGTTGGCCGGGTTTGCGGGGGAAACCGTATTCCCCCTGAGCCAAATCACTTTTCCTGTGCGCCTCACCAATGGTAGGCACACACGAACGGAGGAGGTAAACTTCATGGTCCTACCTCACACCTCCAAATACGACGTACTTGTGGGGAGGGAATCCCAGGGCGACTTCAACATGATCACATCCGTCCCCCACTCTGCCATCGGTTTCCCAACCGAGACGGGGGTTGCGATAATTTACGCCCGCGGAGAAGTTATGTCCTCGGACGAGTTGCGTCCGACCAAGGTAGCAAGGCCTACCCCCCAACACGCAAGCAGAAAAAATGGGTTCTTAACGCAAGACACCCAGAGCAAACAGTCACGTTGGGCCATGCCTTGTCCCCCACCATCAGAGCGCGCCTGAAGCAACTCCTCTTCAGGAACCAAGATATTTTTGCGTGGACACCCGCAGATATGACAGGGGTACCACGTGAAATCGCGCAACACTTCTTGAATACCATGCCAGGTATCAAGCCGGTGATCCAAGGCCAACGCCACCTTGGATCAGCAAAAAACCAGGCGATGCATGAGCAGGTCCAAGAGCTGCTCTCCGCAAGCATCCTGCGGGAAGTCAAATACCAGACTTGGTTATCAAACCCAGTCTTGGTAGAAAAACCATCCGGGGGCTGGCGCATGTGTGTCGATTACAAAGATCTCAACAAAGCCTACCCCAAGGATTGTTACGCACTTCTAGAGATCGACGAAAAAGTCGATAACCTTGCACCATTTCGATGGAAGTGTTTCCTCGATTGTTACAAAGGCTACCACCAGGTGCAGATGGCAATCGAGGACGAAGATAAAACGGCATTACGCACTCCTACCGGGAACTACTGCTACACAAAAATGCCGTTCGGATTGCGCAACGCGGGCGCAACCTATCAGAAGTTGATGAACGACACTTTTCGCGGCAAAATCAGCAAAAGTGTCGAGATCTATATGGACGACCTGGTCGTCATGAGCATGGAAGAAGACACCATGCTCAACGATATTGAAAGAATATTCCAAACTCTGCGAAGCGTCAACATGAAGCTCAACCCAGGGAAATGCTCGTTTGGAATGGAAGAAGGCAAGTTTCTTGGATTCATCTAACCAAAGATGGATTCAAGGTCAACTCGGAAAAAGTACAGGCGATCGAACGCATGCCATCGCCTTCTACGATGAAAGAAATGCAACGATTAGCCGGCAGGCTAGCCGCACTGAACAGGTTCTTAGCCAACCATGCAGCTAAGTCTTATCCTTTCATCAAGACCCTGCGGAGCTGTTTAAAAAAAGGAACAATTTCAATGGACCGCAGAAGCCGAAAAAGCTTTCCGGGAGATGAAAGAGTGTTTGATTCAACTCCCAACTCTAACCGCACCTCGCAAGGATGAACCACTTATCTTGTACCTATCTGCCGCGGACAACGCAATAGGCGAGGTACTCATAGTGGAGCGGGAAGGAGTTCAAACACCCATCTACTACATCAGGAAAATGCTCAATGACCCAGAGACGAGGTACTCCATCATGGAGAAGTTAGTATTGGCACTAGTGCGCGCGTCGAGACGACTACGACGTTACTTTGCAAACCACGTCATCACAGTGTTAACCAACTACAGGATCGGCCTGATCCTATCCAAACCCGACATCTCTGGAAGGTTAGCAAAATGGGCAGTCGAGCTGGGCGCGCTTTCACTAAACTATAAGTCGCGCCCCACAATCAAAGGCCAGGTCTTGGCTGATTTCGTTGCTGAAGTACCAGCAAACCGCATTCAAGAATGCGAAGAAGAACAAAACCCTGCATCGCCACCATCCTCCGCAGAAACCTGGGCACTATATACGGATGGTGCATCCAACGAAGATGGTGCAGGTGCAGGTTTGTGACTCGTCAGCCCCGACGGCTAAGAGCTTACCTATGCAATCCGCCTCGATTTCTAAAGCACGAATAACGAGGCAGAGTATGAGGCTCTACTGGCAGGGCTGCGTCTAGCAGTCAAACTCGACGTCCAACATTTGGAAGCACACGTCGACTCACTATTGGTTGCAGGGCAGATACGCGGCGACTATGCCGCAAAAGGGGATATCATGATCCTCTACCTCGAACAAGCCTTGCAACTGAAATCAAAGTTCACTTCCTTCAATATCCGCCATATCAACAGGAGTGACAACAAACCCGCGGATGCACTATCAAAACTTGCATCCA
Organism: Helianthus tuberosus; assembly: GCA_030545235.1. Lineage (NCBI taxonomy): Eukaryota > Viridiplantae > Streptophyta > Magnoliopsida > Asterales > Asteraceae > Helianthus > Helianthus tuberosus. The sequence goes on along the minus strand of JARYGA010060799.1, from coordinate 50,083 downwards.
CCGGCTTCCAACACCTGGCAAAAGAGGTACGCATCGAGGTTCTGCAAAATCTCTCAGTACCCCTGCGCCAAATCAATGTCATCCAATACGGTACAACATCCTGGATGACACCGATCATTGCATACTTGCAATCAGGTGTTACTCCCGAAAGCAAGGCAGAGGCACGCAAGCTGCAATACAAAGCGTGTCATTACCAAATGGGAGACGGTATCTTATACCGTAAATCACACCTGGGGCCACTCCTACGATGCGTCGACCCTCAAGATGCCACGTACCTTATCAGAGAAATACAAGAAGTAATATGTGGCATACACGCGGGCCCACGCATGGTGGTGGCCAAAATCATGAATGTCGGGTACTACTGGCCCGGCATGCACCTGGACGCAGTTAAAGTCTTGCGCAAGTGTTTCAATTGTCAGCGGCATGCCCATGGCCATTCCAGAAATGGCCAATCGATGTGGTGGGACCATTTCCAGACGCACCAGGTGCAGTGAAATTTATCATAGTGGTTGTTGATTACTTTACAAAATGGGTGGAGGCAAAACCACTTGCCTCAACAACCGCTATGATAACAAGGAAATTCGTCTGGGAACATATCATCTGCCGTTTCGGTCTACCAATGTGCATTGTTACCGACAACGGTACCAACTTCGCTGCCGATGACTTTAAAAAATGGCTAAAGGAACTAAACATTGAACACATATTCTCCTCGGTGGCGCATCCGCAAGGGAATGGCCAAGTCGAGAGTATCAATAAAAGTTTAGTCGAAGGCATCAAAGCACGGTTGGGAACAGCCAGACGCGGCTGGGTCGATGAACTCCCAAGTATCTTATGGGCCCACAGGACAAGCCCAAAGACAAGTAACGGTGAGACACCCTTCAGCCTGGTCTATGGCACTAAAGCAGTGATCCCCGCAGAAGTGGGTCTCCCCTCACCTAGAATGTTGGCTATCAACAAGATCGACAACAATGAGGAACGCATGTTTGACTTGGACCTCCTGGAAGAAAGGCGTGAAAACGCTGCCATCAATGAGGCCAAATACAAAACCAAACTTGAAAAGTACTACAATGCACGCGTCCGCATTTGTACCTTCAACCCTGGAGACTACGTCCTTCGTGACAATGAAGCATCTAACGCGGAACACCCAGGGAAACTTGCCCTCAAGTGGGAAGGACCCTACCTCATCCAAGAGGTCTTGGGCAAAGGCGCGTATAAACTGCAAACATTAGAGGGCGAAGCTATCGCACGCACGTGGAATGCACAACAGCTTCGACGCTGTTACATGTAAGCCATGTTTTGTACATTCACCATGTAACCTATCGGGCCGCAGGCCATTTGCAAATAAATAAATGAACGATTCAATGCAATATTGTTTATTTACTTCTATTACAAATACATGTTCCACTCTGCGGTATCTGCAAAAACAGATTGGCAAAATCTTCATTCGCGATACCCACACAGAGTGGTGACCACACGCAAGTATTGTAATAGGCCAACAATGCAAACACGGTTTTCACAAAACCTATACAATTCCTAAACCCTAACGAGATAAAAACAGGAAGTGACTAATTCATACGGCAATGGTATAGAGTTTACTTGCATATCATCTAGACATGCAAAAGGAAAATATAGACTTGGTGTTAATTCACATTAACATTAACTCATACAAGTTCACACATGCAAGTAGTAAAAACACTTGTATAACTTGAAGCGGTTAAAACTTTATATTCAAAAAATTTCTACACCTACGTGGTGCACAAGGGATTTACATAAAGTTCTTAACATTTACATGAGGAAACAAAAAAGGCACGCAGGCCAGCCTAGTCTTTCTTTGTCCCGCTGGAACCCGCACCATCCTTGCCCTCAACAGCAGGCTTTTCCTAATCTTCCTTATCAACGTATAACACCCGCAAGCGGTCTACATAATCTTCCGCATCTAGGCACTCCTCAAGCTCCTCAAGAGCAGCAATGGACGTGTCGTTATACGCCGCAACAGCAGCAGCAAGAAGCGCTTCAGTGTCAACACCATGGAACCCAGACCTTTCATCAGTATATTCGCCCTGGGCCAAAACATTTATATGACCAATGCAACGATTGTAGCCAGCTTTAAAACTAGCACCCCGGGCGCGCTCCCTAATCTCATTGACACCTGCCACATTCTCAGGCGCGTCAAGGATGGACGTAACAATCTGCAAAACAAAAAGGGTACAGTTAGCAAAGGCAAAATCTGAAAAAAATAGCAAAGGCAACGGATACTTACATGCCCGATACCGTGCATACGCATCCATTCACGGTCCGCCTTGAGCAGATCAAGTGAAGAAGCAAGGCTATCTCTAGCCTCTTCAGACTCTCTTGCCCGCGCTTCAGCTTCAGCAGCACGGGCAGAAACCTCCTCAATAGCGGCCACCCGGCTCCGCACTTCAGCCTTTTTACAAAGAGAACACAAGTATACAAATATAATCAACATACTTGTAAGACATGTACAAATTTAAAAACAAAAAAGACTTATACCTGGAGGCCCAGGATAGTTTTGGTTAAGTTGGTGCGGTCAACATTTGCCCCTTCAATAGCCCTTGCAGCGCGTGCCTCCGCCTCCTTAGCCTCCTCAAGAGCCTTGGCAAGGCAAGCTTCTGCTTCCTTGGCCTCTTGGGCAGCCGCAACAGCTGCGGCTTTCTCTTTAGCCAACGCAGCGTTCGTTGCCTTGGCATTAGTAAGCTCCTGACGAACATGAAAGAGAATTTCATTCTGTTTGGCCCAAGATTCTTTCCAAGTCTTGCGCTCATCAGATATCGTCTTGCGCTCATTAGAAAGAGTTTCTTTCCAACTCTTGCGCTCATCAGAAAGCAGTTTTGCAAGGGTACGAACCTGTTTAAGCTCAACAGTTACAACCCACTCCTCAGTCTGCTTACGCTTTTCAAAGGCAGCCCTATCCCTTTCAAGCTGTTCCGCACCATCACGAACAGCCTTCACCAACTCTTCGGCCTCAGCCCGCAAGCGCGTATTCTCCTCCTCCTTGCGCCCTAACACCTTATACTTTTCCATAATAGCATTCGCCATTATGGAACCCCCCACAAGCATGGAGGAGAGTTGGTTAATCTGGACCTCACTTGGCAAAGAACGGGCCCGATTGACTTCAAAAGGGGTGCCCACACCACCCAAAATCTCCCTACACGCGGAAGGGTCAGCAGTAATATCATCCCCTTGCATTACAATCCATGGGGGGCGGTGATAGGTCATGGCCCGGTCCTCAGTATAGGTGCGGTAATAAAACTCCAATTCAGACTCTTCAGGCTGAATGGGAGTCCCTGTAAAATCCGCACCCCCAGAAGTGGAACCAGAAGCCTTCTCAGCAGCAGGAGATTTCTTCCTCTCAGTATAAGCAAACCTCAGGTTCAAATCATCAGTGTCCTGCGGGGAGATCAGATTATCAGCAGAGTCCACCGTGTCATAGATCTGAGCCGCAGGGCCCTTCCCAGTATCCTCCGCCCGCGCAGAGGGCTCATGCACCACTTTAACCCCCGCATCCGCAGCTGTGTCACGCGGAGGGGAATGAGGAGCATCAAAAATTGAAAACCCTTCATCTTGCAGTTCTGTAATCAAAGCAAAAAGACTTTAAACTACAAGTACAAAGACAAAATACTTGTAAAAGTTATGAATTACTTAACAGACGCAACCACAGGTTTCACAGACTTCAGAACAGCCGTCCGTCGGGTCTGAATTTTTGGCTTCTTCTTCTCACCGGCATCAACAGCCTTATCTGCCTTTCTCTTCTTCTTCTCATCAGCAGGCTTGGAACCCGCAGAGGTCCCACCTGCAACCGCACCACCACCTGGAACACCCAAACCCTCAAGGGTGTCAGATACTACCACGTAATCGGTATATCTGCGGAAATGAGAACGAGAGATACCTGCCGCCTGCGGCACCAAAGGCGGAACAACAGAAGCCTCAGGTTTTTTCTTGCCACGACCCCGCGGAACTCTCTCCGCATGCTTCTTTGGAGCACCCTTCACCTCAAATTTACCCAGGGCCCCAAGAGTACCTGTGTGTAAATCACAAAACAAGCAAATAAGAAAGATAAACTTCTTTACAAAGAAGTAAGAAGATTATATAATATACCTTCGCCTTGCGGCAGGGGTGCGTTCAACACATCGCGAGCAGGAACGCGGAAGTTCTTAACAATGGTCAAGTTAAAACCTTCACCTTCCGCAGTCTTAACAATCTCAAGCTTGCCTTCGAAGGTCGGATCAAATATTTTCCACAGCTCAGCATCCTCTGATAAGTACATTTACAAATCAGTAACAATGGTTAAGGAAGGAAACCGCAAAAGAGTAAAACACGTACCTCCACTTTTCTCCCGCACAACGGGCCTTGCATGCCTATCAGCCCTGGTCAACATCATCCACAGCACCCACAACTGCGTATTGTCCAGCTTCTGATGCTCAATGGTCCTTAACCTTGGGAACCATTCCACTGTTTCCGGACCAGGAAAATCAATATCCTCTACAGGGATCACCTCGTTCACGTTTCGGAAAGTCATCCTCGCAACAACCGCCACTACCTTAACGTAGAAGAACTTCCTCTTCCACGTTGTGATACCCTTGGGTGGGGTCATCAGCTTGGTGCTCCCATACCGTTGGCCAAAAGAAAAAAAACCCAGTATTTACAGTTAACTGGTAGAACCGCCGGAAATTCTCAACGGTGATCGGCAAACCAAGAGCACGAAAGGTGTACTCAAAGTTTCTAATACGAATCATCCCAAAAGGACTCATCTCGGAGATATGAAGTTTGTAAAACTCCAAAACTTCGGCAACAAACACGGTTAGTGGTAAACGAAGGTTACCTTCACCGAATGAATCAGCCCACATAGTGACATAATCGGCCGGAGCAATAGCACCGGTGTCACCCTCCTGGGGATAAAGAGCCCCAAACTCCTTGGGCATTTGTATACTGGTCATCAGTTGGTTAAACAACACCCTTGACCACTTCAATGGTGGTAGGCCACCGCCGGGGGCACTACCACCGTCGCCTTCTTCTTCGCCACCGATCGGAGAAGAATGTGCCGGGTTTTCACCCTCAGAATGGTGTGGATCAGATGGTTCAGCCATCAAGAAAATAAAGAAGAGAAGTATTGAGTTTACTAGAAAACTCAGAAAATTACCGGAAATACAGAAAGATTGGTCGGAGAAGATGAAGGGAATACTCTTTTCTTTCAACAGAAAATTTTCGAAAAATTTGAACAAGTGAGGAAACCACAAACGGTTTCCCCTTATATACTCATCGCAATTAATGCGATGCAGTAAACCGACTCAGCACGTTCAAAATAGGCAAATTACACGGCGACACATGTTCAGCGACGGTTATCACGCGCGCGTGGCCTCTCTCGCGCCTGACAGAAGAGAAGTTTACACTACTTGCTACAGTGCATTTATGACCTCGGGCAGTGCAAACGTCCTTTCATTTCAGCACATGGCAGAATCCTACCAACTTTCACCAACCCACACGTGCAGTCATGACGTATGCAACAGAAAGCGACAACATTATCCAAACATAAGCGGCATGCGGTTTCCCTGGTTTACCGCACCATAACCCATACCGCATGTCGTTTTTTACATACCCCTCAAAAAAGGCAAAAATATATATCTCTACATTATATAAAGGGGTATAAACAATAACCGCACACACCCACGAGCACACGTGGAATATGCGGAGATGACACACACGAACCCGCACAGGTGTGTCAGATACTCAGAACCAGCATGGTTCTTTGGACTGTGAAAACCGCTCCTCAGGATGCTGTAAACCACACTCCATGTAAGCTTCTTCAAGCTTCAAAACCCTCATTTCCGGTTCACAACCACAGAGGGGACGAAATCAGCTTCTCCTTAGGGAAAAGGACAAGTATGCTGGGAAACCGCACATCAGCAACCCTGACCACTGATCCTTCAAGAGCCACATCCAGGCTACAAGACTTCTAGAAGCGAGTTCTTTGCTGCAAACCGCAACCACTCATGAGTAGCTGCTACAAACCGCAACTATGCGAACGGTAGCTACGGAAGAGCCACAACTAAACCACCACGCGATTGAGCAAAGCTACTTCAAGGAAAACCGCTTTCCAACCAAGCGTGAAGGAAAGTGGCTATAGAACGGAAGCGGAAGAGTTTCAACCAACTTCCCAAGCATCTAAGATGATCCCCTCCGGCGACACTACTTAAATGAAAACTACTTTCCGCCAAAGCGTGAAGGAAAGTGGGTCCAGAACAATGGTAACAAGTCTGCTTATGACTACTTACCCACCTATGGACCGCATAGAATAAACAATGGTGGGCACCACCATGCCTATGACCATGTTTATCTGCCCATAGTACAGATTCACATTGTTCGACCAAACACGGCCAACAATGACGCAACTACCCCACATAGCTCAAACGCACATGGCCAACAAGGTGCGGCAACGAGGTAACCGCAAAGAACGTGCGGTTACTTGAGAGCTAAACCGCAGA
>JARYGA010060799.1:0-43383 GCA_030545235.1 Helianthus tuberosus | reverse complement strand
GCTTTCGATCAGAACGAGAATACGAGTCGATTGATGTAAAACTTACATCGAAATTGTGCTCGAAATGGCTTTATTTTTGTTAATTGAAAGTTTAAACACCCGAATTGAAGCATCCTTTTCGTGCGTCGGGGCAGTATTTGGAGGTAAGTTTTACTGAAAAGCACATCCAACCACCCCTCGCAATTTAATGTCTAAGACCATGCGTAGTCGTTAGATGAATAATGCCCCCACCCTAGGGCGTTTTCTGCCATGTGGCAGTCCAGTCGGCATGGGGGCATTATTGGGCGTTATTGCAAAAGTGGCGTAGTGAGAATAATGTCCAATAACGCCTCTTCCAATCATATCACAATTATTATTTTTTTAAAATTAAAAACTTAAAATACTTCATTAAAAAAAATACAATACTAGAAATTAAAAAAACCGGAAAAAAGTATTTTTGAAACTTTAGGGATTGATTTAGCATTTTTGAAACTTGAAATATTAAATGTTTTGAAGTTTAAATCTCTTTTTTAAATACAATCAAAGTGCAGGGACTGAATGTACAAAATCCCTTTCTAAAATCACTTTCTTCTTCTTTGTCACCCACAAGTTACAACCTGCAACTTTCTTCTTCCTTTTTTTAATTAAAACTTCAAAAAAAACCTTTGCCAAAATCACACAAATATTATACACACACAAATATTATAGACACATGGCAAGGTTTTATTGGACAAACAAATGAAGTTTTGGGGGACTTCGGCGTGTTTCAAAAAACGCCAAACACCTTTTTTTCTCGAATCACGCCCCAAAACGCCGAGGGGGGCGGCACCCAGACGTTTTCCGACATTTTTGGGAAGTTTTGTTGATGAATCACGCCCGGAATACGGGTAGTCTAAACAAAAATCTCTAAAAATACATGTGACAAAAAACCCCAAAGATACCGTAGACAAGGCATGTGATGTGCATATGTCTTTCTAGCAAATTCTTTTTACTTCGAGAAAATAAATAATAGAGTAAATTACGTTTTTGGCCCCTGTGGTTATGTCAGTTTTACTATATTAGCTCAATATAAGAATTTTTAACGTATCTGCCCCCATGTTCCCTATATCTAACCATTTTGGCCCCTAATTCTAACCAACCCCCAACTCTGGTTAATTTCTTGGTCATATGAGTTGCACATGATGGGTAAAATTGTAATTTCCCATCCCCTTTACTTTTACTGACTTTATAAAAAATATAGTAAACTTCCGTTTTGCTCCATGTGGTTTGGTCATTTTAACGATTTTGCTCCAATAGTTTAAAAATAGCCATTTTCCTCCCTAATTTTTCTAACTTATCTTCATTTTCTCCCAGCCTCTAACTCCATCAGGGAGGAAACTGGCGACAAACTCAAAAGATTAGGGAGCAAACTGGCGACAAACTCGAAAGATCAGGGAGGAAAATGGCTATTTTTAAACTATTGGAGCAAAACCGTTAAAATGACCAAACCACAGGGAGCAAAACGGAAGTTTACTCTAAAAAATAAAAGAAACAATAATTATCATCTGCACATTAGATCTTCAAACCACTTTCAAACCCTAAACTTCAAACCCAGATCTTCAAACCCAGAACTGCAATTGAAAGCTATTCAAAGTCATCAATTGAAGTAATCAACCAACTAATCTGGAACATTATCAATAGTCCGATCAAGAAATCAAGAAATATCATCAAAATGCAATTAATAGCCATCGATTCAGAAACAATTAAAATAACTAAACATCTAATCTGGACCACAATCACTAGACTGATCAAGAAACGCCATTAAAAAGCAATACAAGTCATCAACTCAGCAACAATCGAAGAAATTAAACAACTTACAATTATAACTAACACTCCAAGAACAAAAAATCCCTCCATCACTAGATCAAGATCTCCGCCTAAATCTCCACCAAAACCTTGACATCACATCCCAAAAAATCCCGGATCTACTGCAATGGAGGGGGATGAGTGGTGGTTCGAGTTCCGGCCATAGGCACCACTACCCAGCCCTTAAACAACACCATCGCCACCGGTCTCGCCGCTGATGTTGACGCAATGGCGGGGGGTGAGTGGTGGTTCACTCAAAACCCTAATTTCACCGGCAACGATGATGCCGTTCCTCCGACCACTGGAGATGCCGATTTCATCGAGATCCGTGAAACCGACACCGGTTTATGAAACTCCGGCGATGACCTCATGTTCCAGATGTCGGATTCTTCGAGCTCGAAGATTGAGTCTGTGGTAATAGGTTGTATATGTTTGTATGTGTGTGTGTTTCTCTCTCTAGAAATTTCTTTCAACTGTGTGTGTTTTGGAGTTGTTCATCATCAGTTTTGGATGTTTTTTGTAAAGTAAGAGATGCAGATGATGATGATTTGTTCAAGAAAGAGATGCAGATGATGATGATTTATTCAAGATTTGGGTTTTATTTATAAAGTCATAAAAGGGGAGGGGAAATTACAATTTTACCCATAATGTGCAACCCATGTGACCAAGAAGTTAACCAGAGTTGGGGTTTGGTTAGAATTAGGGGCCAAAATGGTTAGATATAGGGAGCATGGAGGCAGATACGTTAAAAATTCTTATTTTGGACTAATATAGTAAAACTGACATAACCACAGGGGCCAAAAACGTAATTTACTCTAAATAATATTTCAAACTCTCTATCTCTATGTTGATAAATTCTATTAAAGGGAACGATGTTAAAATATTTTATATTTTTATTTAGAGTAAATTACGATTTTAGCCCCTGTGGTTATATCACTTTTACCCTTTTAGTTCAATTTTTTTTTAATATCTGAGCCACCAACGTCTTTTTTCTAACCCTTTTGGCCCCTAACGTCTTTTTTTCTAACTCTTTTGGCCCCTAAAATTTAATGGATTAGATTAGTGTTAAGGGCTAAAAGGATTCGAAAAAAAGACGTTGGGGACTCAGATGTAGGGTTGTGCAACGGTTCAGAACCGGACCGAACTGAACCGAACCAGGACCGAACCAGAACCAGAACCGTTTAATTCTAAATATAAGAACCGGAACCGAACCGTATTCTAACGGTTCCGGTTCGGTTCGAAACCGGGTTAAACAGTTCTACCGTAAACGGTTCTTGCCGGAACCGGTTGTCAATTAAATCATAAAACTAAGAACAAAATAAAAACAATTAAAACAATAAACCGTTTAAAACATATAACCAAGAGTTGCAACATCCACAATTCAAATTAATTAGAGTAAAAGTAGCAATAATAAAATGTTTTAAACCGAAAGTATACAATGTAAAAAGCAAAAGTTAACTAAAAAACTTTTAGTTAACCATCACAAAACTTCATTCAAACATTATGTCAAAACTAGTTTAATATTCTTTAATACTAGATACAATTTTTTAAATATAATATTGAGTTAATTGCCAAAATCGTCCCTGAGTTTTGGACAAATTTGCCATTTTCGTACACAATAACACTTTTGCACCAAATTGCCCCCAACGTTTGTAACTTTTTGCCATTTTCATCCAAATCACTAACTTAGTTTATTTTTTCTTTTAAGTTGAGGATATTTGGATGAAACTGGCAAATATAAAACCACAGGGACGATTTTGGCAATTTACTCAAACTCTTTTAAATTTATTTTATTTAATTAATTTTGTTACACATATAATAAAAAAGAATATACCTACAATTTTTATATGAAAAAATAATAGCTTTGTCACATATTTTTATAAGTTTTCATCCAACCACTAACTAAGTTAATTTTTCTATTAAGGCGAAAGATGTTTATAAACTAAGATAAAAATTAATTTCTAATTTTTTAAATAGATCAGTTTTATAAAAATAAAATATACTTAAACCTCTAAATTTTATAAAACTAAAATGCTGGTGACCTTATTGAAAAAAGTCAAATAAATTTTTTTATTATATGTACCAAGTTTGTAATTGATCTTCTACTCTTTTAAATTCGCTCCTAAGGAAAAACAGAAGCCAGTGCCCTCTCCCCCTATCAAACAACGTATCGTTACCAAACATTAAAATTACCCACCAAATTGTAATTATAATGCTATGAACCAAAAGTTTCTTTACTCAAGTCACTCAGAATAAGTATTAGTTGGTTACTCTCATAATCTTAATTAAATAAATATTTTATTTCTACCAACATATATCCTAGGTGCTCAACGCATTTAAAAAAATGTAACGTTTTACAATTTTTTTTCTATCTCTACAAGTGATAAATACTAAAAGTTGTAATTGATTGTTATGTGTTGCACATCAATGACGTTTTCTCTTTTTAAAACTGATTTATATAAAGAAGCTGTAAATTAATTTATGTCTTAATTTATAAAATTTAAAACATCATTCACCTTAACAGAAAAAATAAACTGAGTTAGTGATTTGGATGAAAATTTATAAAAACTATGTGACAAAACTATTAAATTTTTTTTTCTAAAAACTCTATGTATATTCTTTTTTATTATACATGCAACAAAAATAATTAAATAAAAGAAATTAAAAAGAGTTTGAGTAAATTGCCAATATCGTCCCTGTGGTTTTATATTTGTTAGTTTCATCCAAATATCCTCAACTTAACAGAAAAAATAAACTCAGTTATTGGTTTGGATGAAAATGGCAAAAAGTTACAAACGTTGAAGGCAATTTGGTACAAAAGTGTCATTTTAGACGAAAATGGCAAACGTGCCCAAATCTCAGGGACGATTTTTGCAATTAACTCTATAATATTTTAAGTTTAAATGAATGAATAGGGTTTTTAAATATATTATTTAAAGTTTAAACCAAAACGGTTCAAGCGGTTCTTTAAACGGAACCGTCGGTTATAACCGGAACCGAACCGGGAACAGTTTTCTCCCAAACTTAAGAACCGGAACCGGACCCGAAATACAACAATACGGTTTAGATCTGGCAATTTTGGTTCGGTTCCCCGGTTCTAGCGTTTCAGAACCGTAAATTGCTCAGCCCTACTCAGATGATAAAAAAATATTTTCTGGGCTAAAAAGGGTAAAAGTGATATAACCAAATGGGCCAAAATCGTAATTTACTCTTTTATTTATTATAGTTTCGTTTAAAAGGGTATTTTCAACACATAAAAAATAAGAACTAAATACAAAACTTTCAAAACTAACCAAATCTTTTTTTTTAATTCCTTATTTTGTTGTACACTTACTGTTTTAGTTTTCATTTTTTTTTATCTCTTTTACTACTTAATTAAATAATTTTTAAAATACTGCATTTAGAATTTTAATAATTAGTTATATTAAATTTGGATAGATAATCTTATTCAAAATGGAATCATGTCACCGCCACAACGTGCGGCAAAATCTGCTTGTTATTATTAAAAGGAGAATTGGCCTTTAATAATCTCAACTAGAGGTTATAGGCTATTGACAGTCCCACATTTGAATATTCCTCCACCAGTCTCACATTTCACCTATTTTTTCTACACCGGTCCCCCGTTAAAAAAAACTTAATGGAGTTAAGCTTTTTTCCACATTACAAACAAATTTTATTAGTGCTTTTGATTAGAACGACGATACAAGTCCATTGATGTAAAAATTACCTCAAAATGGTGCTCCAAATGACTTGATTTTTGTTAATTGGAATTTTAAACACCCGAATTGAAGCACCGTTTTTATCGTTTGGAGCACCGTTTCGAGGTAAGTTTTACATCAATGGACTCGCATCGTCGTTCTGATCAAAAACCGTAAAAAATTGTTTGTAATTTGGAAAAAAAAACATAACTCCGTTAAGTTTTTTTAACGGGGACCGGTGAAGGAAAATAGATGAAAGATGGGACTGATGGGGGTAATATTTAAAGGTGAGACTGTTAATGGCTAATGACCTTTAGTTGAGGTTATTACAGGCCAATTCACCTTATTAAAAAGTGAGTATAGAACCCCTTTATTAAATAGGGGGAATTTCACACCATTGCTATATAATTGGCCAAATCCTATTTGCTATCTCATATTGAGTAAAAAGATGGTTTGCCGTTTCTGGTGCGTTACGACATAACTTGCACAGAACCGAGCCGGTTTCCACTCCTCTTTTAGACAAGGAGACGAGGTGGGTTAGATAGTTTTCCCTAGACAAATAATTTTTTAGTGACATGACGACGGCCCACTGGTAGCCCAGTGAATCCGTCTTGGGCTTCCGTCATTTGGGCCGGCTAGTGAGCCCAATTCGAGTCTTCTCTCTTAAAAGAGGATCAACAGAAGAGGCGGGAAAGAGGAAAAGGATCCAATGCTCTGCTCTCATTTAATGCTTGACGGAGAGAGAGAAAAGATGGTCGCCGAAATAGGAGTACAAGGTAGCTGGCCTCATTAATGAAGCCTGTAATCCACCCGTTGGGGCTCAGTACATACTGCTTCGGCTGTTGTACCCTGGGAGACAGACGCGTCGTCTTTAGTTGAGGCGCAAAATCTGTTTTAAGGGAAGCGTGTTGAACACGTGCCTCAACCAAAATCGTCAACGTTTTAGTGTGCTCTTTGTTGCAGTCAAGTAGTATTTTCAAGACTCAAGATGATGAATACTCGAGTCTAGGATGTTATCAAATGCGCGTGAAGGACCCACCAGAGATGCGGCTTGAATCAAGATTGGTATATAAAATTAAATTTTATATTCTTTTTATTTAGTTATTGCAACCGGTATTGTACTATGATATTTTCTACGAAGAACGAGAGTCTCGTTATTATATATTTTGTAATTATATTTTATAAAATGTGAACTAAGTTCCTACAAACTTAAAACAGATTTCATGAGATTGTTGCTACAATCTTAAAACCTTATTTATAAGGATTTTGGGTTCACGAAAGGATTTATAATAAAAAAAAAATATTTTATACCTTTAAAATATTGTAACAACATATAATCAATTAATACATAACAAAGTTATATAAAAACAAAATATAATATCAATATATTTGATAAAAATAAAGTTTTATACCTTTAAAATTAATGAGGAATGGAATATAGATAGCTAGAATTCGGATGTTTCAGATGGGAATTGAAGAAGATATGGGATTTGATTTGTAGCCATTATTTAAAAAAACTAGACTAATAAATTATGGGACCTATTATAGTGGGGCGGTTCATTATTTTTCGCAAAATAAAAACAAATGTGGCAGTTTCAATGGAGCAATTAAATAGCTATTAAATATTCGCATAATGAAACAATTAAATGGGGCAATTATTGTAAGATATGATGCGAATTTTAAATGCCATTAAGAAATGTGGCACTTTCATTGGGAGACCGCACCATAAAATATATCCCCACGCCCCATAAAATTGTTTGTGTACTAGTGAAAGTTTCAAAGCCCCATATCAAATTCCTCTCTCTCTTTCCCCACACACACAATGGAGCCTGAAGCAAACACTAGACAACCGGTGGCTCTTATCGTGGGGGTTACCGGCATGGTAGGTGTTGCCTTCACTGAGGCCTTACAGAAGCCAACAGCAGTAGGTGGTCCGTGGACTGTCTACGGTGTATCGCGACGACCATTACCCACATGGTTCCCATCCTCCCTCCTCAACAAGCACATCATGTTGGACACACTAAACCAACATCAAACACATGAAATTTTAGCTCCCCTTGCCTCCCAAATCACCCATGTCTTCTGGGTCGCTTTACAAGTCAGCGAAAGTGAAGAATCCAACATTTCCCTAAACTCCACTATGCTTTCTAATGTCCTTAATACATTAACTTCTTCTCCTAACTCAAAACTCAGTCACGTGACCTTGCAAACAGGCACACAGCAATATTTGGGCCCTATTCATGATCCAACTCTTTTAACTCAACTCGTCCCTCGTAACTCACCATTCATAGAGGATTATCCTAGACTACCTTTTCCAAATTTCTACTATGCTTTGGAAGACATTTTAGCTTCCTACTCAAAATCCTTAACTTATTCCATACACCGCGCTTCTATAATCATCGGTTCATCAACAAGAAGTTACTATAATTCGCTTCTCACTCTCGCCGTCTACGCGTTAGTTTGCAAACACCAAAACTATCCCTTCAGGTATAATTAGTCTACATGACAATATACTGGCTTTCCATCCTAGGCACGGGACTAGGGCCACCAAAAATTAAGTTCCTCTAATTTTTAGCAAGTTTTATATATTGTATATGTATTAAGCGCAAATAAAAGCAAAACTCTACAAGCTCTTTTATTAAAGGAGCCTAGATTAAAATAGTGTAGGAAAAAAAGGCCCATATTCAAAACCCATTTTTGAGTTAAACTAAAGACATAAGTGTAGGGTAATTTTTCAAAAATGATATATTTTGGTTGTGATCATTAAGTAGTCGTCACTTATCCCAAAATGTCAATTTTCACACAATAATTGATCAGGTTTTTCAGGTGTTTTGGGGCTAAATTTTCGTTAGGTGTTCCAGTTTTCAACAATTTAGTTTACTTATTTTTTTTAGAAACGTAAACATCTATAAAATTCACAATAGCAGAACAATTCACAATATCAGAACAATAATGAAAGTCGAGTGATTTTAAAAGAAAAAGAACTTTGAGTGACATTAGAGGTACCCTTGAGAAATTTGTGTTTTATCTTTGGATGAAGCTTTCCTAATAAAATTACATCTCTAGTTTGAATTTGTATACGTGTGATTGTGCCTTTTATGTATTTATATATCTAAATTGACACTTTTAATATAAAAAGCAGATTGTAATTCACATTATGAGCACTTGTATGTTGTGGTGGCTAGATATAGAGAGACAGAAAAATAAGGGTGACTATGTGGTTGCATAACCATCTTACACATCATACTTACATCATATTGATCAATTATGTATAGGTATGTTGGTAATAGGTACAGTTGGGAACACTTTTGGGATGTGTCTGATGCTAGAGTACTAGCCGAACAACAAATATGGGCCTCTGTGACCGACAAAGCTAAGAATGAAGCATTTAATTGCACGAATGGTGATGTGTTTACATGGAAAATGATATGGAGGGTGCTTTGTGATGTGTTTGGTGTTGAGTTTGTGCCATTTGATGAAAAAGTAAAATTTGATGTTGTGGAGTTCATGAAGGATAAAGGGGAAGTTTGGGATAGAATTGTTGAAGAAAATGGTTTGTACAAGACAAAAATGGAGGAGATAACTTGTTTTGGTGCACTAGATACGGTATTAAAACTTGAGATTCAACACATTTGTAGCATGAATAAAAGTCGAGAATTTGGGTTTCATGGGTATGCAAATACATTCAAGAGTATACCAGAATGGGTTCAAAGGCTAAGGGAAATGAAGATACTTCCATAAGGATTAGTGTTGTAACGGTTTTACTTGTTGGGAAAGATTGTGTATAAATAATTGTGTTTGTAAATTAATTAAACAATGAACTAAATCAAATAGAAAATCGAAAAATGATTATAAAAAACTGAATTAAACAATAAATCTTAATCCTATAACTATATGGCAGTGCACGGTGGTCTCGTTCGATGGAGATGGCGTTTTCCCGCAGTCTGGAGTAGCCAACCCATCTGTTCTAGCAGGAAAAGGGGTTGTTTAGTTGAAAGTTTTTAAGTACTTCAAGCGAAATAAATCGTATAAAAGATATTGTTTTTTGATGTATGTAATTATCATTTGAGGTTAATAGATATTATTTTTTTCTATTGTTGTAAAACATCAACAATATCTTCTGTAAATAATGTAAGTTCCGACATATTTTTGACCAAGAACATTAATGAGCCTATGTGATGTGTGCCTTCTCTGCCATCCTTTAATTAAGACTGGGTCAAGGTCAAAGGATGAGGCACATAATTCCACAATATTAATGACCACATGAATGTATGATAATCGGACTCGAGCATGGTTTTAATATTGGGTTACTAGGTTATAACCCGTGTACTATACGGGTTAAATAAATATAACTTATATATCAGATAATTAAAAAGTTACATCTTTAAAAACATGTATTGCATGGGTTGAATAAATACGTGTATTACACGGGTTGATTAAATATAATATAACCGGTTAACACATATGGTCGTCAAGATATGTTTTTGAAAAAAAATGAACTTTGATGTATTATAACATTTTACTTTGTTTTTTATTTATTTATTTATTATTAGGTTAGAAACTTGTGTATTACACAAGTTAACATTTTACTTTATGTTTTATTTATTTATTAATAGGTGAGAAACTTAAGTATTACGCATGGTTAAATCGATGAAATTTTGAATTAAATAGTTATTAATAAACTAAGTAAAAGAAAACGCTAAAAGAAAAAAAAATGTTAATTTTTTTATTTTCACGTATGATGTTATAGTTTTAGTTTCATATTTGATTAGGTTAGTATAGTAGTAGCAGAGGAATTAACAAAATTTTTTTTTTTTTTTGCTCCTTTTGAACTACCTGTGATTCATTGGAATTTATAAATAATTCTAAATTAAATAGTTATTAATAAGCGGAAAAAGTAAAAGAAAATGTTAAAAGAAAAAAAAAATGTTAATTTTTTTATTTTCATGTATGATGTTATAGTTTTAGTTTCATATTTGATTATGTTAGTATAGTAGTATTTAAGACCCTATTCACGATTTGACCCAAAACGACGCAACGGAAAATAAACCGTAAAATTTCTTTCTTTTAACTACTCTAACATACTTAAATACCGTTTAGGTCAGCCCTTCTAACATAAATACATTATTCATCATTTAATTAATGTAACTATGTTAACTAATGATTACAGACAACGTGTAACACCCGTTCTTATAAATTAAAGGTTTAACGTATCATTTACGAAAAACAATCATGTAATTAAGATTACATATGCATTGAAAATTTCGGGTTTATTAAAAACTTTTACAATTTAAAAGTGATGCAACATAAAGTGGTTTATTTCGTTGTTATAGAATATCGACAAAACAACGTTGCGGAAGCTTTATTTAACGTGTGTTCGGTTCTTGCACGATACTTGATCTTCATCCGGGACTCTCGACATTCACCTGTGATCAAAACCAACTTAAAGGTCAGTTTTGATAATTAAATAACCAATATAACAAGGAAATTAGGAAAATCCAACATTTATATCTTGATCCACAAACGATTAATTGAATTCTGGCCTCCACCGTAACTTACGGTGGTCACCGTAAGTTACGGTGGCCCCTGAATGTCAACTTTCCCCACCGTAAATCAGGGGTAATCTACCGTAAAGATTTTAGCTCCACCGTAACTTACGGTGGCACCGTAAGTTACGGTGGCCCCTGCATTCAGCCTTTCCATTTTGCCGTTTATTGACACGAAAACTTTCGTATCTTTCAATCCGCTCATCCGTTTGACCTACCGTTTCTTCATACACGTTTGTAATTTGATCCCCCATCATATGGAGTTAAAATCCTACATCCAACATAAGAAATTTTGAGACTTCTAAGCCTTTGACTCGTTACCATTCTACCGAATTTTAACCCGTTTATGCATTTTATCAAACAAACGTATATATTTGATTCCTATATCTCATACACTTCTTCAAATTAATGTTACCTACTATATTAGGTTCTAATCATAGGTTTATTACACAATTTAACCCGTTTTCGCTCGTATGCTTATTTTGACCCGTTAAGGGTATTTTAAGCACTTTAAAGCTTGAAATCGCTTTCATTCCTTCCTAGCATTGTAGTTCTACATTTCTTATCTAGTAATCTCCCACTACAACTATATATGTATTGGGTTTAATGTGAATATCTATATGTTCCGAGTTTTACCCCTCGGATTACCATTTTACGGCAAAGACTCATATAAAGCCCTTCGACCCAAGAATTTACATCCTTCACTACCTATACTCGTTATAAGCATATATTTTAATCATAAAACTTATTTCCGAACCACCTTTATGGGTCGTTCGTTCAATTTAGCTTACAAGGGCAATTTGGTCAATTTTCATCCTTCTTTTACTACAAGGACCTTTAAATACTTGTTTGACTAAAACTCCAACCTTTTAACTATAATTCTTGTTTGTAAACTCATGTGCTTCTAAAACACCATAAACATAATTCAACTTATTCGGTTTACCTAAAGATATCCGAATATCTATACTTTAACCTTGTCTAACTCTTATAGAACTCCAAATTCTGCGTGATGAGTTGTGTTATTATACATACCTGGCTCGGATCAATATATTGACCCGTTTCAATACCTTGCCTTAGTGGTTGTTAAGTGATAGCGCTGTAAACATCCATATGATATTCATTCCTATAATCATATAACTCAACGAACCATTAGTCGATATTGTCAAAGGGTGATAATTTCACCTTTTGACCCGTTTATCTACTTAGTGATCTTCGTCACTTTAACTAAATACCAATTTCATCTATTATGATAATTTAAAGTCTACTAGCGAAAATACGTAATCGAGCGTATCGTAACAAAACCGTAGTTACGTACCTTTTAAGCACCCTTTCCAAACGCGTATTTCCACCGGCTTGTCCACTTGACGATCCGGATTCCTTGCCTAAAGAGTTCAATTCACAATCCGTTTAGAACCCTTTCACAAGCTTTAACGCATAATTCTCTAAAATGATCAAATCTGCGTTTTTACTCAACTTTTAACATTTTAACCCTCATTTAGGCGTTTCATCAAACACCTAGCCGGTCAGATTTCTACATGATCAAAACCAAGCTCATGACTTGAGTTTATCACCCTAATTAACTTCAATTAGACTATATACACATATTTTAACACCATCATATCAGAAATCCCTTTCAATGACCCGTATTACACTAGAATAATCATTCTAAACCCTAGTGTTTACTAGTTTCCCACAAAGCCCATGAATCACCTTCAATGTGTTCATGAGATTTCCCGGAATTAGCCATGATTTCACATGTTATTGTCTAGGTTTTACTCCTAGACACTATATCAACCCAAATAGCAAACATGCAACATAAATTTTCAGATTTCCCAATTTCATGAGAATTTCAAGTTGAGAGTTTTCATCAAATTTTACATACCTTGTAATCCTCTTGTGATGAGGATCAATAATCTATGCTCTAATTTCGATTTCAACTTGAAATGAGCCTTCAATTTGAGAGTTTAGTGAGTTGTTAGGGTTTTGAGAGTGGGGGTCGCCCTCCTCTTCCTGTTGATCGAACCAGACACCTAAATGGTGTTTAATATTTTTTTTATTAAACTTAGTAATATAAGTTTAGATTTTAACAACATAGGCCCCTCCACTTTTATTTAGTTGATAACTTGATGTTTTGTTCTTTCATTTAATTACAAGACTTGTACTAGGTTATTTATTTCCTAGTTACTTTATCCTGTTCACAACCCGTTTTGTTTTTAAGTCCCGTTAAATCTCGGGCCTTTTATATACTTTGCTTTCTCAAAGCATTTCTCATCCTTTTAATAAATATCAGATTTACCTATTTAAATCCTAATTCTTACCGGGTAAGTTTTACCACTAACTGTATTTTTACCCGTCTTTACTATTAACGAGGTTTGATTACCAAACCCGTTTTCGGGGTGTTACACAACGTGACCGCTTTCCCGTATAATCCATGATCTTCAACTTGATCCTCGTTCACTTGTCCATCATGAATATCTGATTAACCTTAAGTGTCCGTATTCGCATCCGTTTCCTCGCCTCCTTTTGACCCGTTAGCCTTCCATGTTTCCTTCCATCTTGACATGATCCCTATACTTTCATGTCATCGCATTCACATTCTTGTTAGCATACATGATTGTACATATTAACGATCATATCAAATTCATGTTTCACATTTGACTTTCATTAGTCAATTCTAACAAGCATAAGGCATATTTCCACAAGTCAATCTTTTCAAACTCATATAATTCATCACGTCATCAGATATAACACATATGGATATAACACGCATCATATAACTTTCTATAACATTACAATTGTGGCAAAAGTCTAACATTGCTACTTATGCACAGTTGACTTTCAGAAAGTCAACGATTTATCATATGAACTTTCGACTTAACCTCATACATCCGTGTCATTATAGTAGACTATACTAATGACACTATATACATTTCATACTCACGATGCAATAAGCATACAACCACATGATCATCTAATTATATGCACACACCAAACATATTCAATTCCGTTCATTCTAGTAACATAATTCTACAACTAACACCATGAACTATGCTTAACAACCCAACATCATTCTAACTTCATCATGTTCTAATGATCTCATATGCTTCACATTTAGAGTATTTTACTTATCAATTTTGATTAAGCAATTATTCAAACATGTAGTAAAAATCATACCACTACAACATAGAGTACAATATTCTAATGCATACTTTTACCAAGTAACATAGAGTACAATATTCTAACGCATACGTGCTTAACTCCAAAATTAATATCATTCTACATTTCCTGTAGTTATTTGTACCATACATACCCTTACGTTACATTTAACTCACCTCATTCATTCTACATGACTATTACTCTTATTTCATGCATTACTTAATTTGCATAAACAGACGTGTCATGCAAGTTCATTAGGCGAGAGTTTAACCAATACCCGAAATTTTCACTCAAAACCTTTAAGATTTAGTTCTTAATGACATAGTTTTCTTCCTACGTCAACTACTAAAAGTCAAACATTCCATATCATATCAAACCTATTCCATCATTCATCTAGCAAGTCGTTTTCAATTTACTAATTCATATCTATCCGGCATGAGTTAAAACATTTTAATTACCTCGATTTCATATCATACTTCAGCGATCCGTAAACCAGATCGATCCGCTCCTTCACGAGCACTAACCGTACCAGGCCAGCTTTCATTCATCCTTGTAATGTGTAACGCCCGTCTTATAAATCAAGATTTTAATAATAAAACACACATTTTAATGCTATAATGTGACTTTACAAAAACTTGTTATACCAACATTCCCAAATGTTTACAGCATTTCAAAAACAAATTTATAAGTGTTTACATAATTCACTTATAACAACACAAATCAAGATTTGACGCGGAAGCTTCATTTAACGTGTGTTCGGTTCTTGCTCGTCGCTTGATCTTCATCCGGGACTCTCGACGTTCACCTATGATCAAAACCAACATAGAAGTCAGTTTTGATAGTTAAATAACAAGTACAACAAGGTAATTGGGTCAAATAATCGAAATAAACAAAAAAAATCAAAATTTTCAACATTTTAAGCCGTCGCCGCGCGCGACGGCCAAGGGCTTTGGCCGTGGCGCGACGCCACGGTCCTATTTTGACAGAATGTGTGATGCTGGTGCTGCATATTCCCAGCCAAGCTTTATTTTACGAAAACGAGCATAACTCTTTCGTTATTGATCCGATTTACACGATTCTTTTTCCTACGTGATCGTAATTTAATTCTCCATCACATGGAGTTAAAATCCGACATCCGGATTAAAAAAAATTTAGACTTTTAAGCTTTCGGCTTAAAATAAAATCACTAAATTTTTGACTCGTTCATGTATTTATTAAACAAACCAGTTTGTTTGACCCCTATTTCTCATGAGCCTATTAAATTCATTATTGTCTAACATATTAGGTTCCAATCACGGGTTTATATACCTTCTTAAACCCATTTTCGCTCATATGCTTATTTTGACCCGTTAAGGGTAATTAAGGATATTTTAAGCACGAATTGCTTTCATTTGTTTAGCATCACATTTTAGTTCTTAGAACACCGTTTAAAATTACAGGTAATATCAACAAACATTACAAGCAGAGAAAGACCGAGAACGAAGATTGTGAAAATCAGAAAGTTCTTGCAGTATATATAATAAATAGTTTCGATTGATAGAGCGTCTTAGCGTCTACTGGAAGTACATATTTCCCGATAAAATCTTATCTTCAAATTTTGTGTTGGATTGCCCGTCGCCAATTTGTCACAACACGACAAGGACTAGAAAGGCTTGGAAAAAGTATTATCCAAAATCTAATCGTTTCAAAATTTCAACGATGAAGACCGACGGGTCACCATAAAATGCAAAATTCCATATTTTTCATGTTTTTTTTGTCGTTGTGATGGTGGGATGTTTCTCCTATTGATGACTTAAATTATGATTATTCTATGTTACGTAGGCCATCTGTAGGAACTCGTAGGTGATTGTTGTTGAATCACAAATGGATTTTAATTTTTTATATTTTATTTTGGATTTTTCTTTTAATTTAGTTGGTGAATGTGTTATTGTGTTTTTGTCGCTCAAAGTTTGTTTTGTAGTATTTAGTAGAATTGGTTTTTCTATTCAAAAGGGGGTGGCGGCGCAACTTGTTGCCCGACTACCCGCCATTGCTTTGTAATTGCCCTTTTTCGTGTGGAATGATATTGACGATTTATTTGTTAAAAAAATGACTTTAAACATAATTTTAGCGTAGGTAAAAGAATATTTTCAACTAGTCCCCTCAAACAGTGATAAAGCATGTGAGTTAAATTAACCGTTTGATCCAGAGTAAACATGTTGATTATTCTAGTTTAATTGGACTTGGTTGGGGTCGAGCGTGATGAGGCTAAATTGCTTCATTAAGAATGCATTATAATTTTAATTTTCTGAAAATTAGCTTAAATAATTTTAATGAAAAATTGACTATTTTTTTAGAGGCAATTTTGATTTCAAAATAACAAATGTCATGAGCCACGCCCTAAATTTTGAATTTATTCCATTTGGTAAAAATACACACCGATTCACGAATTTCATAGAGATTTTCATACATAGAATTATGTCCGACATTCAAATGAACCATCGAATTGTTTTACTCTGAAAATGTCCACACGACTTTCAAATTATCCGAGCATTAGTTTATATCCACATAGAGATTTTAATACTTTAGTTCTTAAAAGTTGACTTCACATAGACAAAAGTCTAATTTTTTTAAACGCGAACGTGTTCCACTGTACTATTATCCACATAGTGAATCAAATAGTAAAAGCGTGATACCTTCACGAGAAAACTCTTTTAGAATTATTACATTATTGGTTTCATATTATGGGTGGAGATACAATAGGAAGTTTATTTGGCTAGAAAGGCTAGGAAGTGATCTTGACCATCCATTTAGTTAATCAAGGGCTAAGATTAAATCAGGGAAATTGAAGGGAAGAAAAGAGGCGTGTGAGTTTGTTTAGGGGCATTCTAGTCAATTCAAGCCAATAGTTTCTCTCTCCTCCAATTCCCCCCTCCCATTTTTTAAACGTTAATAACTCTTTCATACGACATTATTTTTTTATAAAAATTGCACCAAAAAAACGAGCGTTTTTTTATCTTTAAAACGAGTATACTATTGCTATATTTTCAAAAAAAAAAAAAAAAATTTAAAACCCAGTTGCGTAAAACGCAATAGAAAAACCCCCAGTTACGTAAAACGCAATGAAAAAAAACCCTAAAAATGACATTTTTCTAAAACGCAATGCACCAAAAACACAAAGAAATGACTTATTTGTAAAACGCAATAGCCAGAAAACACAAAGAAATGTCTTATTTCTAAAACGCAGTAGCCTAAAAACTCAAAAGAAAATGTACTTTCTAAAACGCAATGGACTAAAAACACATAAAAATGTGTTTTACCTAAAACGCAATGCATCAAAAACACAAACAAATGTCTTATTTCTAAAACGCAATAGCCAGAAAACACTTAAAATGTCTGTTTTCTAAAACGCAATGGACTGAAAACACATAAAAAAGTGTTTTACCTAAAACGCAATGTACAAAAAACACAAAGAAATGTCTTATTTGTAAAACGCAATGGCCAGAAAACAAAAGAAACTGTTCTCTGTAAAACGCAATGGACTGAAAACATCTAAAAAAGTGTTTTACCTAAAATGCAATGCACCAAAAACACTTCAAGAATGTGTTTTTCTAAAACGCAATGGCCAGAAAACACATAAAAATGTTTTAGTTCTAAAACGCAATGGCCAGAAACGCGATTTTAATACTTTAGTTCTTAAAAGTTGACTTCACATAGACAAAAGTCTAATTTTTTTAAACGCGAACGTGTTCCACTGTACTATTATCCACATAGTGAATCAAATAGTAAAAGCGTGATACCTTCACGAGAAAACTCTTTCAGAATTATTACATTATTGGTTTCATATTATATCAGTAATAATGCACCTAATTACATTATTGGTTTCATATTATTATATTAATAATAATGCACCTAATTACATTATTGGTTTCAAAGCCCCATATCAAATTTCTCTCTCTCTCTCTCTCTCTTTCCACACACACACAATGGAGCCTGAAGCAAACACTAGACAACCGGTGGCTCTTATCGTGGGGGTTACCGGCATGGTAGGTGTTGCCTTCACTGAGGCCTTAAAGAAGCCAACAGCGTTAGGCGGTCCATGGATGGTCTACGGTGTATCGCGACGACCTTTACCCACATGGTTCCCATCCTCCCTCCTCAACAAGCACATCATGTTGGACACACTAAACCAACATCAAACACATGAAATTTTAGCTCCCCTTGCCTCCCAAATCACCCATGTCTTCTGGGTCGCTTTACAAGTCAGCGAAAGTGATGAATCCAACATTTCCCTAAACTCCACTATGCTTTCTAATGTCCTTAATGCATTAACTTCTTCTCCTAACTCAAAACTCAGTCACGTGACCTTGCAAACAGGCACACAGCAATATTTGGGCCCTATTCATGATCCAACTCTTTTAACTCATCTTGTCCCTCGTGACTCACCATTCATAGAGGATTATCCTAGACTACCTTTTCCAAATTTCTACTATGCTTTGGAAGACATTTTAGCTTCCCACTCGAAATCTTTAACTTATTCCATACATCGCGCTTCTATAATCATCGGTTCATCATCAAGAAGTTACTACAACTCGCTTCTCACACTCGCCGTCTACGCCTTAGTTTGCAAACACCAAAACTACCCCTTCAGGTATAATTAGTCTATATGACTATATCGTTCAGTTAGTTTGATTGATGGGGTGTATGGGATTGCTTATTAGAACATGTTATCTGCTTATTCTATAGTCCAAGCACAATATATAAGTGGTCTCAGGTACGGCTCGTTGGGCTTTCCATCCTAGGCACGGACCTAGGGTCACCAAAAATTAAGTACCTCCAGTTTTTAGCAAGTTTTATATATTGTATATGTATTAAGCGCAAATAAAAGCAAAACTATACAAGTTCTTTTATTAAAGGAGCCCAGATTAAAATAGTGTAGGAAAAAAAAGGCCACATTCAAAACCCATTTTTGAGTTAAACTAAAGACATAAGTGTAGGGTAATTTTGCAAAAATGGTTTAGGATAATTTTGCAAAAGGACCTTTACTTCGTAGTTTACTTGGGGGTCTCAAAAAACGATGGAATGGCCCTGAGTGGTCTTGACGTGTTTTGGGGGATTAATGATATATTTTGGTTGTGATCATTAAGTAGTCGTCACTTATCCCAAAATGTCAATTTTCACACAATAATTGATCAGGTTTTTCAGGTGTTTTGGGGCTAAATTTTCTTTAGGTGTTCCAGTTTTCAACAATTTAGTTTACTTATTTTTTTTAGAAACGTAAACATCTATAAAATTCACAATAGCAGAACAATTCACAATATCAGAACAATAATGAAAGTCGAGTGATTTTAAAGGAAAAAGAACTTTGAGTGACATTAGAGGTACCCTTGAGAAATTTGTGTTTTATCTTTGGATGAAGCTTTCCTAATAAAATTACATCTCTAGTTTGAATTTGTATACGTGTGATTGTGCCTTTTATGTATTTATATATCTAAATTGACACTTTTAATATAAAAAGCAGATTGTAATTCACATTATGAGCACTTGTATGTTGTGGTGGCTAGATATAAAGAGACAGAAAAATAAGGGTGACTATGTGGTTGCATAACCATCTTACACATCGTACTTACATCATATTGATCAATTATGTATAGGTATGTTGGTAATAGGTACAGTTGGGAACACTTTTGGGATGTGTCCGATGCTAGAGTACTAGCCGAACAACAAATATGGGCCTCTGTGACCGACAAAGCTAAGAATGAAGCATTTAATTGCACGAATGGTGATGTATTTACATGGAAAATGATATGGAGGGTGCTTTGTGATGTGTTTGGTGTTGAGTTTGTGCCATTTGATGAAAAAGTAAAATTTGATCATGTGGAGTTCATGAAGGATAAAGGGGAAGTTTGGGATAGAATTGTTGAAGAAAATGGTTTGTACAAGACAAAAATGGAGGAGATAACTTGTTTTGGCGCACTAGATACGGTATTAAAACTTGAGATTCAACACGTTTGTAGCATGAATAAAAGTCGAGAATTTGGGTTTCATGGGTATGCAAATACACTCAAGAGTATACCAGAATGGGTTCAAAGGCTAAGGGAAATGAAGATACTTCCATAAGGATTAGTGTTGTAACGGTTTTACTTGTTGGGAAAGATTGTGTATAAATAATTGTATTTGTAAATTAATTAAACAATGAATTAAATCAAATAGAAAATTGAAAAATGATTATAAGAAACTGAATTAAACAATAAATCTCAATCCTATAACTATTTGGCGGTGCACGGCGGTCTCGTTCTATGGCGATGGCGTTTTCCCGCTGTCTGGAGGTGCCAAGCCATCTGTTCTAGCTGGAAAAATGTTAGTAAATAAACTTAGTTATTGTTATATGTTATGTATTATTATGTTAATTAACTTAGGATTATATGTATGTATTACAATATAAGCGGAGAGGCATGTAGGTTGGCTAAACAGCGTTTCAAATGACGGTTGTTCCCGCCATTCTTAACTGCCACTTAACCGTCTTCTATTATGTATAAATGATGGTTGTCGGCAATCTTTGCCGGGTACCAAGATATTCAATTTAATATCCATTTACAAGAGTTCGTTGTATACTCTCTGTACAAACACGTACAGAGTCACAAACAGGAATACGACAACGATGATGATAACGGCTTCCGCTAACATAGTGGTATCAGAGCCACGGTGGGAAATCGATGAAAATCGATCGATATTATATGATTACGGGCACAACCGGATGAATAACAAAAACAAAGGATACGGAGACGGAGACGAATTCAACCCCGATCGCACAACTCCGTGATCACGAATGTTCGCAAGAATGAAGCGAGATATTCTAACGAAATTCGAAATCGAAATCGAGTTACTGGAACGAGAGACGGAAGAAAGACGAGAAGAAACAACGGAAATAGAAATGGGAGATTTCAATTCTCACGGTGATGTAAACAAGGAAGATCAGATAATGAAGGTATGAAAGAAAAGGAGATGTTTGATGATCATAAGAACAGAGAAAAGGAACGACAACGAGAATGGTTGGAAATCGGAGAATTACGATCAGAATTACACGATCCCGGGAAGAGACGGATGATAAAGATGAACAACGGACAAGGAAACGGGCGAGAAATAAACAACGATCCCGATTATATAAGTCCCCGATTACATGTGAGGAGAGACAACAATTTGCAATCATCGTCAACGACGATAGCATGTGAGCACTGTTCCGACGAGAGGAACAAACGACAAAGGAAGGATCTTACGAAGAAGCGATGTTACTATTGTCATGATATGGGACACTTAATTGCCTTCTGCAAATTAAAAGAACATGACAAGGCAACCCAGTTACTCAGGGATGTCGTCAACACCGGAAGTCAACGAACGCGGGCAGAGTACGATCTCATCAACACCGGAAGTCAACGAACGAGGGCTGAGTACGATTTTTTCGAAGAACTAATTGTCGCCGTCACAGAACATGGATTATGGGCAGATATATAGCATGTAAGTACAACGTTTAAGCACCATTATGCGGGTAATTTAGATGTTTTTAAACGAATACAAAACTCGTGTGGAGTAGAGACTAGAACAAGGGAACAACCAATACATCATTACTACCGAGAACCAGGGCATACAATACATAACCATTATATGCAATTAAAAGATGTAGTGATTGCCTTTATAAGGGAAAGGCTGAATGTTTATACTATTAAATTAGAAGATCACAAGACCAAGGATAAAGATCTTCAAGATTTCACTGTTCTTGATATGTCACAATATGGATCTATTCAATCTGGTCATCACCAAAGATTTGGGCATGGA
The DNA here is from genome assembly GCA_030545235.1 of Helianthus tuberosus. Taxonomy (NCBI): domain Eukaryota; kingdom Viridiplantae; phylum Streptophyta; class Magnoliopsida; order Asterales; family Asteraceae; genus Helianthus; species Helianthus tuberosus. The sequence continues at coordinate 21,347 of JARYGA010060799.1, read as the reverse complement.
TCAGCAAAATATGAAGGTAATGAAGGTCCTTCTGATTATGACCGAGAAAGGAGGAAGAGCGAGGGATATGTTCATGAAGGAGAGACACTCCAACACTATGCTCTGTTTCTTGGAAGTGACTGGCATGGAATGAAGAGGCTGCAGAAAAGGAGACGTTTCGATTTCAAACAAGCAGCAAAAAGCTTTGGACGAAACCAACAGGAGCGTTATGATGCATTCTCGAAGGAGCAATTAAGATTAGGGGAGTGTGTTAGTAAATAAACTTAATTATTGTTATATGTTATGTATTATTATGTTAATTAACTTAGGATTATATGTATGTATTACAATATAAGCGGAGAGACATGTAGGTTGGCTAAACACCGTTTCAAATGACGGTTGTTCCCGCCATACTTAAATGCCACTTAACCGTCTTCTATTATGTATAAATGATGGTTGCCGGCAATCTTTGCCGGGTACCAAGATATTCAATTTAATATCCATTTGCAAGAGTATACTCTCTGTACAAACACGTACAGAGTCACAAACAGGAATACGACAACGATGATGATAACGGCTTCCGCTAACAAAAAGGGGTTGTTTAGTTGAAAGTTTTTAAGTACTTCAAGCGAAATAAATCGCATAAAAGATATTGTTTTAGATGTATGAAATTATCATTTGAGGTTAATAGATATTCTTTTTTTCTATTGTTATAAAGCATCAACAATATCTTTCAGTTGATATTTTTGACCAACGTTAATGAGCATATGTGATGTGTGCCTTCTGCCCTTCTCTGCCATGCATCGTTCAGTTTGTTTGCTCCTAAATTTATGTTTTACCATATTTCAATTATGCCTTATTGCCTTTAATTAAGGATAAGAGTGGGTCAAAGTCAAAGGATGAGGCACATTCAAATGAAGTTGCACGTCCGCATGGGTCTCTCCATAATTCCATGATGTTAATGACCACATGCATGCATGATAACCGGACTCCAGCATGGATTTATTATTAGTTTGTTTGCATTTTCGTGTGTTAGTATGAGGATATAATGACTTGACTTTTATTGATATGATATGCACTCTATATATACAAGAAGTTGTACAAAGATTAAGGAGAAAATTACTCCTTTTACAACAATAAAAGATCTACAATAAATGTAATTATGTGCAAGCATATTTTGAGGCAATGATTGATTGAGAGTTGTCTATTACCCCCCGTTAATGCGAGATGGAGGAGGTTCGAGATGAAGCATTGTTCTAAATTTCTCAAATAACGGCTTAGGAAGACTCTTTGTAAAGATATCTGCAATTTGTTGATCCGTGGAGATGAACTTGGTGTGGAGACGTCCAGCCGCAACCAATTCCCGAACAAAGTGGTAGTCGATGTCAATATGTTTTGCTCTCTTGTGCGAGATGGGATTTTGACTTAGGAAGAGAGCACTCTTGTTATCACAAAAAAGAGTTGGCGGTCCCGGTGGTAAGGCATGCAACTCACGTAGTAGATGAGTGATCCCAATGATCTCTGACGCCGTATTTGCCATGGCTCTATATTCTGACTCACAACTTGAGCGCGCCACCGTTGGTTGTTTCTTTGCACTCCAAGATACCAAATTTCCACCTAAATAAATGCAATAACCATAGGTGGATCTTCGTGTGTCAATGCAACGAGCCCAGTCTGTATCAGAAAAACCTAATAAAACAGTGTTAGGTGGCCTATCAAATGTTAAGCCATGTGAAAGAGTACCCTTGACATAACGAAGAATTCGTTTGACAAGTTGGAAATGAGTGGTGGTGGGATTTTGAAGGTATTGACTGGCTTGGTTAACGGCATAGGATAGATCAGGACGGGTTATCGTTAGATATTGAAGGGCGCCTACGAGAGAACGATATAGAGTGGGATCATGAAATGGTTAACCGGTAGAGTTGGAGGTGTCTTTTGGTGTGAGAGGTGTAGCAACAGGTTTGGAATCTAGTAATCCAGCTCTCGAGAGTATGTCATAGGCATATTTGGATTGATTGAGAAAGAGACCGGATTTGGTGTGAGTAACTTCCAAACCGAGGAAAAAGCTTAGTAAGCCAAGATCTTTAATTTTAAATTCCTTGTGTAGACGATTGGTGAAGGAGGTGATGAACCTTTCGTTGTTGCCTGTGATGATTATGTCGTCGACGTATACAAGGATATAAATTAAAGTTCCATCATGATTAAAAATAAATAATGATGGATCGGCCCAACTGCATTGAAAACCAAGAATGATGAGGAAGGAACTTAATCGTTGAAACCAAGCACGTGGAGCTCGTTTCAAGCCATAAATGGCACGATTTAGTTTGCAAACATGATTTGGGCGGTTTGGATCTTGAAAACCCGGAGGTTGTTCCATAAAAACGGTTTCAGTAAGGTTGCCATTTAGAAAGGCATTGTTAACATCTAGTTGTCTTAAGTGCCACTTGTGAATCGTGGCAAGAGTTAGAACAACTCTTATTGTGGATGATTTGACGACGGGACTAAAAGTATGAGAAAAATCTAGACCCGGAACTTGATTGAAACCTTGAGCTACAAGCCGAGCTTTGTAGCGATCAATGGACCCATCGGATTTATATTTGATCCGATAAACCCACTTAGATCCGATGATGTTGGTAGTAGTGGGACGAGGAACAAGGTGCCATGTTTGGTTTGTATGCAATGCTTTAAGTTCATCATTCATTGCATGGACCCATTTTGAATCTTTCAATGCGGTTTTGATTCCTTTAGGTACATGAGAAGAGAGAAGAGAGTGATGAAGAGGATGAGATGAAAATTGAGACAAGTTGGCGAAGTGTTTGGGTTTGAAAATTCCGGCTTTGGAACGAGTGGTCATGGGATGATTATTTGTGTCGGGAGAATTGTTTGGAATCGGGTTGCCACTATGTGGAGTGGTATGTTGCAGGTTTGAGGATTGGACCGATGAGAGTGGTTGGGCCGATGGTGGTATGGGGAAATCCGAAGTGGGTGGGCTAGTGGGAGTGTGGGTTTGGGCTGAGTAGAGTATAGGAGAATTTTGTGGGCTTGGAAATGTGCAAGATGGGCTGGTAGGAGAATTAGGTGGAGTTTGCATTGGGTTGTGGGGTGGATGAGGAATAATAGGATCAGAACAGGTAGTACAAGGAGGGGTTGGTGATGGAATTTGTGGGGTAAGAGGCGTGGTGGGGTTTTTCTCTGATGTAGGAGTGGGTAAAAAATCATCGAAATTTGTCAAAGGTAGTTTTGAAGTGTCGGAGGATGTGGGAGTAGATTGAAAAGGAAAAACATTTTCATCAAATTTAGCATGTCTAGTGGTGTAAATGCAACCCGTTGAAGGATCTAGACATCTAAAACCTTTGTATTTCGGACTGTATCCAAGAAAAATGCAAGGAGCACTTCATGGTAACAATTTGTGTTTGGTATAGTCACGAAGATATGGATATACAAGACATCCAAAAATGCGAAGGTTTGAATAAGATGGAGGTTGTTTGAAAAGAATCTCAAAAGCTGATTTGTTTTCAAGAAGTTTTGTTGGGAGTCGGTTTATGATGTATGTAGTGGAAGTGAAAGCATCAAACCACAACTTTGATGGAGCATGAGCATTGAACATCATTGCTAAACCGGTTTCGGTGATGTGACGGTGTTTGCGTTCGGCCCGTCCATTTTGTTCCGGTGTGTGGGGGCAAGATAATCGATGATGTATGCCATGTTCTTGAAAACAATTTTGAACTCGATGGTTTGTAAACTCGGTTCCACCATCACTTTGGAAAACTTTGACACTTTGGAAAATTGATTTTGGACAAAGTTTAAAAAAATGATGAGAATATGGTAAAAATCGGATTTAGCCTTGAGAGGATAAAACCATGTAAACCGAGAATAATCGTTTACAAATATTACATAATATAAGTAGCCATCGGTGGAGGCAATAGGTGCGGGTCCCCAAAGATCACAATGGATTAAATCTAAAACTTGTTGCGCACGTTTATTATTTTCAATGAAAGGTAGATGTTTGGCTTTTGATAGTTCACAAGAATTACATAAGCCCGGTTTGGGTAATAGAGATGTAACGAAAACATGACCAAGCTTATTTAAAGTTGTGATAGTGTCAAAAGCAACATGTCCTAGGCGGCTATGCCATTTATTGAACGAAGCACGAAGATGTGAAGCGGAAAGCGCGGCAACAAGAGACTTGTGACTTTGGGTGAGAACATAGAAGCCATTTTCGCAAATGCCTCTAGCAAGAACTTCCCCCGTTTTTCGGTCCTGAACATTAAAATAATTGTTAGAAAACAAAACATCAACATTAGAATCATTTGTGAGTCTACTAATAGATAGTAGATTCTTTGTGAGATTAGGAACGACAAGAACATTTTGTAATGCTATGGAGTTATTTATAGATGTATTTCCAATGTGAGTAACGGGTAACGATTGACCGTTACCAAAGGTAACACGCATGCTACCCTTGTGAGGTTGGGAAACATCTAGACCATTAATATTATTTAGCATATGTGTGGTTGCACCTGAATCGGCCGTCCAATCGGGAGTTTCGGATACAAGGTTGCATTGAGCATGGAAGGCTTGGGCTAGATTTGCATCTAGTGTTTGGGCTTTTTGAGCATAAGAAACTAGTGTAGGACAAGCACTAGTATAGTGACCTTCCTTGCGACAAAGTTGGCAATGAGGAGTGCGTTTGGTGTAGGTACTACGACCCCGGGAAGAATTAAAGCGGCCTCTACCACGGGATGAAGAGGACCGATTTGGTTTTGAGGAGTGAGTGTAAAATGCCGCCTCTGTGGATTGAGTGCCATGGAGTTTTTGAAGGAAAATTTCGTGGTTTTCCGCATTAGCGAGAAGGTCACGAAAGGAAGGTGCGGGGTGAATGGTACGTTGAGAGGTTGAGAAATTTTCAAAAGATGGGCCTAAGCCACAAAGAAACCAATGTCGTTTGTCCTCATCACTAACCAGATGATCAATAGACGCAAGTTGATCGGAGAAGGTTTTAATTTTCGACCATAATCGGACACGGATCCGGTTCCTTTTTGAAGGGTTCGAAGAGAATCCTTAAGGTTGTGGGTACGCTCAATAGAGCGATGACTATAGGCATTGGCTAAAGCTTTCCAAACGGACAAAGAAGTGGTATGGCCGATGGTTTCGGCCATGGCCTCTTCGGTGAGAGTGGAGTTGATAAACAGAAGGACTTTCTGATCTTGGGATTTCCATGACGTGAAACTCGGATTTGGAGAAGTTTCATTGTTGGTAGTGATGGTTTCGGGTGGGCACGGTGAAGTACCATCAACATGATCGATTAATTTGAGATAGGTAAGAACCGGAGTAACTTGTTTTTCCCATGATAGATAATTTGTGGAGTTAAGTTTGATGGTAACAAGATGGGTAAGAGAGTGAAGGGGAATAGCCGATTCATCAGTGGATGAAGTCATGATTTCTGATGAACAGGAAAGAGAAAGAAGAAAGATGAGGATCGAAGATAGAGGCAGAAGAGGAAAAAGGTTATGGATCTTCGGCTGATACCATATGAGGATATAATGACTTGACTTTTATTGATATGATATGCACTCTATATATACAAGAAGTTGTACAAAGATTAAGGAGAGAATTACTCCTTTTACAACAATAAAAGATCTACAATAAATGTAATTATGTGCAAGAATATTTTGAGGCAATGATTGATTGAGAGTTGTCTATTAGTTAGAATAAAGGGATATAGTGGGGATACCCATGATTCCATGTTTTCCTAAGTAGTAATAGAAGTGTTTTTAGGGGTTCTTGTTTGTTTTCTCTTTTGTACCCCCCTATATAAGGGAAGTTTATGAGTTTAGTAAACAGATGTAGAGAAAATTATCTTAAACTTCTTTCTTGTGTTTAACTTTCATTAGAAACAGCCATCAACTCAAAACGGGCTAGCCGAACAACAAACAAACTACATAATTACAAATTTATACCAGTTTTACTATGAGATATCCTTAACTTTTGATCTGTGAACAAACCATAAAAAACTCAAAGCTTTCACCTAACTAATAATGTTCCCAATTTTGATTGGCTTCGACGAAAATTTGAAATCGTTTATAACTTTCCACAAACTTCAACACCCAATAATGATGATGCTATGAAAAGCCTCATTAGCCCAACCCGAGAAGCCCACAGTCTCTCGAACATTTCCAAAAGGTCTTTAAAGGAAAAGGCAAAAAGGTTCGGAACTTTGCACCAAGAACTGATATGCTGCCATAGAATCGTCGCCGTAAAAACAGGATGTGAAAACATGAGCAACCGTTTCCTCACCTTCGTTGCATAAAGGGTAGTTAGTATCCTCAACATAGATGTTTCTCCGTCTAAGCACCATACCAGTCGGGATTTTACCCATCTCAGCCTGCCAAGCTAAAATGTTACATTTCAACGGCACCAACTTACTCCAGTGCATCACAAATCTGCTCTCACTTCCCTCCTGAACATCAACAAATATCTAACATTGCTAACAGAAAACTCATCAGAGGAACCTGCTGCCCATCGCCATTTATCAGGAGAGTCCGACATAGCGACCCCCTGCATCAGCACAATAAGCTGCTGAAACAAAGCAATCTCATCAACTGTGGAGGGTTGTCTCTTCCACTCCCACCTCAGCTGTTGTTCTGAACCCGCTAAACCGATTTTGTTTCCCTTTTTATTTTCTCTGGCTAATTGATTATTGGTTGGTTGGAACCACATCACTATGATGATGTCGCAACCCCCGAACCCTTACCCCTGGAGGCGGGCGGCCACGAGCTTCGCACATTCGGTGGTATCGGTGTTTATTTAAATTTGGCAGCGGAATTTATATCAGGACCGTAGTTAAGGAAATATTTTATCAGAGTAAAACACCTCATTTTATAAATATTAAGCACATGGGTAAAGCCTAAGTTTCCATTCATAATCAGTTTGTAGGGATAAACCCTAATTTATTGAAATAAAACATCTTCTTTATTTAGGTAACTTTTTATAGCCACTTTTCCAAGTCTTCAGTGCTCTCCAGCTGGCTTCTATTTTGGCTTTCACATTTTGTTACCTGAAACGCGTTTTAAAAACATTTGTCAGTGGGAAATACTGGTGAGTGAATCCCAGATTAATCAAAATAGGTTTTATCATCTTACAGTATTGAGGGCAATCCAGCAATTACATTTGTTTACATTTCTACTTTAATTACCACCCACGGCACTATCAATCCATGACTAGTGGTCATGCTACTACTCACAGTATAGTAAAAAATTTTGTATACAAAACCCCAACATACCGACGATAATTGTAGAATTACAAATACTCAATCACTGTTAATTATACTTTAAAACAATTGAGGTTTTGTAAAAACAGTTTATCAAAAGAAAGGATTACTCACTTTGCTAATTTAGGTTGTTCCTTATGATTTCTTGGTTATAATCTAATAAATTAAACAATGCACACGCGTTAGTATAATAACCCAATATTTACATTAGCTATACCATCCCCGAGACAGAACTCCAATGACTAAGTCAGGCAGAGCCTCGACATGCGTTACGGAGCACTAGATCAATCGGGCAGTGTATCTAATATGTAACCGGGGGTTATAATACTTACAACGAGGCAGAGCTTCGCTAATTAGGGGGTATTATACCCGAGTATTATTTATACTATAGATGATTTGAGAGAGAATTATAAATTTCTGAACGATTGCGACTGAATGCCGATGCCCTTATTTATAGGGCTATTCGTTGGCTTTCTCGCGCCCCGCGACAGAGACAAGGGGGTCCGTCGCACCCCGCGAGCTAGGCTAGGGTAGGCCCTAGCTTGGCTGACTTGACCACTAGGCTTGACACGCACATGCCACGTGGCGGCTCAGGGTTCCGCCACTCGTCCCCTCGCTCGCGCCCCGCGACAGACTAAGGGCAGTCTGTCGCGCCCCGACAGAGCCCACTAATTTTTGTTTTTATTAAATTTTTGTAAAAATAAAGGTATTTTGGGCCGTTTTTTCGTATAGGGACGTTATAAATATTTTAGGAGGGTTGTTATATTCTCCCCACCTTGTTTTAGAACTCGTCCTCGAGGTCTACTGGAACAGGTGTGGATATTTCCTCTGCATCTCTGATTCAAGCTCCCAAGTGTACTCTGGTCCTCTCTTGGAATCCCATTTCACTTTGACTAGAACTAATCTCTTGTGTTTGAGATTCTTGATTTTTCTGTCTTCAATCTGTAGAGGCTTCTCTACAAACTTAAGCTTCTCATTTACCTCTATGTCTTTAAGAGGTACTACTAATGATTCATCTGCTAAGCATTTCTTAAGATTACATACATATAATACATCATGTATTCCTGCCATTTCCTCTGGCAATTGTAGCTGGTATGCTACAGGTCCTATTCTTCTAATAATCTAAAAAGGTCCAACATACCTGGGGCTTAGCTTTCCCTTCTTGATGAATCTGACTATTCCTTTCCATGGCGAAACTTTTAATAACACTTTGTCTCCTACTTGAAATTCCAATGGTTTTCACCTGTTATCAGCATAACTCTTTTGTCGATCGCGTGCTGCTTTTAATCTTTCCTTGACTTGAATAATCTTGTCTGTTGTTTCTTGTACTATCTCTGGTCCAAATAGTTGCTTTTCTCCAATTTCTACCCAACAGACTGGGGTTCGGCACTTTCGTCCATAAAGTGCTTCAAATGGTGCAGCATTGATACTGGTATGATAGCTGTTATTATAGGAAAATTCTATAAATGGTAAATGATCGTCCCAATTTTCTCCGAAATCAATTACACAAGCTCTAAGCATATCTTCCATTGTCTGAATAAGTGTTTTGAAGGCCGGACCGGACCGGCTGGCCGGACCGGAGACCGGAGCATTAAACGGTCCGGTTCGGGGTGTTGAACCCGTTTGGCAAGTAGCCGGCCGGACGGACCGGTAGCCGGCGGCCGGACCGTAAAACCGGTGAAAAAACCATCGGGCTGGCATTGTGTTTAGATGTTGCAGATGCGAGATGAGAGAAGTAGTCACCGGAATGTGACTGTGAGAGCCAATATTGTTAGTTACCTGAAAGTGACAGCCAGAAGAGTGTTTCGGGTATTTAGAGGTTGCAGCGGCGCTGCTTCAACTTGGGTGATTAGGGCAACACAGATATTTTGAGAGAGAATGTATTTGTATTTTCCTTTTGACTTTTCATGTTTCCACCAATCTTTTAAATTACCAATTTTTTATTTTATTTTGTTTTCTATCAATTAGTTTTGCTAATTTACCATTCTATTTATTTTCATCAAAAATCAACCTCTTCTTTACTTATATGATTTTATATTTAACGTAAACTATTTAACTAGTATGTCTGCTTTTGTTTTTAGTTTTCTATTTTCTTAAAAAAAAAGATATCTTTCAATTTAAAATGATGTTTTAATATGATAAGAACTAAAAATTAATTACGACATCATCCGGTTCTTGAATCCGATCCGACCGGTTGAACCGGTCCGACCAGTGAACCCGTAAGGAGACCGGTTCAATGTCCGGTCCGGTTATGAAAACATTGGTCTGAATTGTCCTTTCACTTTGTCCGTCAGTTTGAGGATGATAAGTTGTGCTTAGATTTAACTTGGTTCCCATTGCTTTTTGGAAACTTGTCCAAAAATGAGAAGTAAAACGGCTATCTCTATCAGACACAATATGTAACACCCCGTGTTTCGAAAGTCAAAGTCAAAGTCAAGATTTAAGTCAAAGGGAGACAAGATTGCTAATTGTGATCTGTCACTCCTTGCTCAACTCCTGTTTTGACTTCTTTGACTTGTAGATAGTCTATTTATTCTTTTACGTTAGTTGTATTATGTGGAGTACTTATTACTAATCGAGGTTTAATCGCTATTTATCGATGTTTATCGCATGTTTTATCGCTTTATCGCTTTATCGCTTATCGCTATCGCACTCGCAACTCGAACTACGCGTCTGGTTATTATTCTTATGTGTGTGTGCTCTTTATGTGTTACTTCACTACGTCAAAAAAGTCTTACAGCCACATAAAAAAAAGTGTGACCATACGCCTTTTGCCACACTTTTTTTTCCAGCTCAAGTGTGACCAAAGGTCAAGTCATCGTAGGTATCATACTGCCACATTCACTTATGTGTAGCCGTAGCAACTTAAAATTGTGGCTAAAAGGTCTTGCTAAAAATCAATCATTTTATCCAATAAGTGTTGCTAAAGGGGTAGCAACAGCTACATGAGTTTACTATGAGTGTGGCCAATTCTATTATATAGTCACTAATAAGTTTGTTTTAGCCACATCAATTTTAAAAAAATGTGGCAAAAAAGGTTTTGTAATAAAGCAAATGTTCCATTAAACGTGGCTAAATGATATCAATGGTCACATGAGTTTAGTGTAAATGTGAGTGTTTCAATTATATAGCCACATGATTTTACTATAAGTGTGGCCGTTTATATTATCTAGTTACTAAAAAGTTTGATTTAGCCACATCAATTTAAAAAAAAATGTGGCAAAATGGTTGTTGTAAGCAAGCAAACGGTTCATTAAGTGTGGCTAAATGGTATCGGTGGCCACACAATTTACTATAAGTGTGGTCGTTTCTATTATATAGTTACATAAATTTACTATAAGTGTATTCATTTATATTATATAGTCACTAAAAAAATTGTTTTAGCCACATCAGTTTAAAAAAACAGCGACAAAAAATTGTTGAAATCAAGCAAATGGTCCATTACGTGTGGCTAAATGGTATCAACGGCTACATGAATTCAATATAAGTGTGGCTAAATGGTATCAACAGTTACATAAATTTACTGTAAGTGTGGCCGTAACTATTATATAGTCACAGGAATTTATCGTAAGCGTGGCTACAAATTGTATATAGAAACATAAAAAATGAACCTTTAAGTGTGACTATTGTCTAACCTGTGGTCACACATATTTGTAATAGCTTTATGTTGCCATTTTCGTGTAATTAGCAATTTTAGCCACATTATTAAACATATGATGTGGTCGTAGAACACACTTGGCCACACTTTTCTAATGTGGATGTTTTATCTTAATGTGTGGATAAAAGGTTTGGAATAGTTTTGTGTTTAGTCACGCGAAACAAATACAGTAACCGTAGATAAAATTTGGCCACACTTTTTTAGTGTGACTAATAAATGTCACAATTTGTTCTTAAAGTGTGGCAAAAGGTTTTGAATACACATGTTATTAGTCACGGGAAAATATATAATGTGATTGTAGATAACATTTAGCCACACTTTTCTAGTGTAACAAATATATGTCACAATTTTTTTCATAAAGTGTGGCTAAAAGGTGTCAAACACATGCTTTTTCGTCACATGAAACAAAAATATGTGGCCATAGATCACATTTGGCCACACATTTCGATTTGTGGCTAATAAATGTCACATTATTTTCTAAAAGTGTGGCTAAATGTTATGAAGTGGTATAAATGGTCACATTAATAATAAAATGTGTGGCTAAATGTGTTTTAAAATGTTATAAATAACTTTTAGCTACACATTTTTACAAATGTGTGGCAGGGCGGTTTTGCCAAAAGTGTGGCCGTAGCCCCTTTTTCACGTAGTGCTTGTGCGTGTTTATTTATGTTATTGTTGTGGTGATTAATCGAAACACAATCGAAACTCAATCGCAATCGAATCGCAAAAGCTGAAACGAACGTTGAAATTGGGATGATTGTATGTTGATATAGTAGTTGGGATTAAAAGTAATTTGATGAGTAAAAGTATCGCATCGCCCTCTCGAATCGCATCGCAACGCTCAATACTCGAAGCGAAACTGCAAAACTCATCGCGCCGAGCACCCGAACCGAGTGGCCAGCCGACCGAGCTGCCACCTGACCGGACTGCCATCCGGTCGAGGTGCCACTCAACCGAGCTACCACCCACCCAGGTGCCACCCGGTCGGATTGCCACTCGACCGAGCTGCCACCCGGACGGGCTGCCACTCGATTGAGCAGCCTCTTTTTCCTCCTTTCCAGTTATGGAAACCCTATAAATACCCCCCTTATATCAACCCCATTAATGTTGACAGCTCTCTCTCCCTCTCCACTCGAACCAGCCGCTATTTCTTCAGATTTCTCGCGATTCTTGTAAGTTTTCCACCTAAATCTTGTACTTTCTTAATCTACACGCACTCCTACACATTTCTATCTTTTGAATCTTAACTTTTAACCATGAAATCACTAGATTTGAGGTGTTCAAGGATGATGTCATCATGGTGTTCATAAGAACTTCATGTTTTGGCTTCAATCCACCAAGAACAACTCAGATCTGAATGATTTCCACATGAATAAACAAAGATCTTTCATAGATCTGAACATATTCATGGTGAAAAGGATTGAAAGATGGTTTCTCTAACTTTCTTTCAACTCTTTTACACTCAATGCACTCAAATCCGATAGACTCGGACCTAGTTCTGATCTTCTACCCATTCTTGGTGTCGTATCGGTTCCAGATCTGAATTCTATCCAAGAGGTATTGACTTCAGGTTTGAACAGGAACTACCGACTCGAACCGTGAACCGGTCGGACTAGGGTGATTCCTGTTCGGTCGAGTCATTTGAGCCGAGTCGAGGGTTCCGTTGTTCAAGCATGTTATCAATGTACCTCATTTAACACTTCAAAACTTCAAACTACCAAAACAACCAAGGAGGAAGACGATCAGGTCGTTTGGGACGGATTGCCACCCGACCGGACAACCACTCGGTCGGATTGCACCTTGGGTCCCACACTTAACTTTCATTTCAATTTAGGAAATTTGAACATCGAACGGATTGACTTCAACACTTAAACAATTTTCAACATGTTCAATCCGAACGGATTGCCATCCGATCGAGTGACGTCCTGCTGTGAACTTGTTCTCAACCTGAGAAGCCTCGCCAATCGGATTGTTGTCCGATCGAACGGCCGTTCGATCGACCGACCTGAAAGGTAGAGATACTTCTCTGTTTTCAAAATGCTACAACGAAAACTTCAAAATTCAAACCATCACACACAAACACATCCATCCCAAACGAGGTAAAAATCCACTCGCATGGTCACCCGATCGGATGACCGTTCGAACGGATTGTCTCCCGGTCGACCGGCCACCCGATCGGATTGCCGTCCGATCCACTGACACCTTGCTCCGTGTTACGCACCGCTTATCGTTTATGCTATCGTTCTGACCAGGCTAATTCCGCTCTAAGCGCTCCCTTCAATCCATCATCGTTGTGAGTATACTCGAACCCTTTTTGCTTTACGCACTTTTGGGTGTTATATACGTTACTTATTCTAAATCACATCGAACACATTACGCAATACTTAAACGCTAACCGTTACTGCATGTTATACGTGACTTAATGAATGCTTGTTTGTTATGTTTACACATGGAATGCAGTCTACCTGCCTTAGCAATGTTAGTACTATAGTTTGGACTCAGCACCTGTTCATTCAGGGGTTGTTAAGGACAATTAATTACATGGCTCACAGTGGTGAGTGTGTATTATGAACTGCCTTGGGCAGTCAACTCGCAGTCATTGGTATCGATAGGTTCATGTCGATAACTAACGTGCTTCATTTCACACTGTGTACGTACTGGTTATGCGTAAACGATTTCAAACTCTATTATATCTATTAAACTTGTATGCTCACCTTTACACTATGTGTATTGACTTTTACTTTAACGTATGTGGAAGGTGCTTAAGATGTTTCTATGCTTGGCTTACTGTGAAATCGAGGCTAGGAAAGGTCTAGAAACAAATAAATGAATCGTCTGTATTAGAAATCTGAGTTGTCGGAACAGAACAATTTGACTAGATCTTGTCTGTAATAATTATATTACTTTTTATGTCATGGTATGGGACATGATGCTTTAAATAATTGGTAATCATAGTTGTTATGGAAACTTCTGGACAATCTGTTTCGCTCAGTGCCACGCCCCGATGTTTCCGCCATCGGTTGGGGTGTGACACGATAGATAAAGGAGTTCCATGTAATGAAACTATTTCATTTACATATAACTTGGCTAATTGTTCCATACTAAAAGTTTCCTTCATTGGTAAGAAATGAGCAGACTTGGTTAATCTGTCTACAATCACCGAGATTGTATCATTACATTTTCTTGTTTTGGGTAATTTGGTAACAAAATCCATTGTTATCAATTCCCATTTCCATACAGGCATTTCCAATTGCTGTAATAAACCTGAGGGTTTCTGATGTTCAGCTTAACTTGTGAACAGGTTAAACACTTGGCAACATAAGCTGCTATATCCTTTTTCATTCCTATCCACCAGAAATTCTTTCTTAAGTCTTGATATATCTTATCACTACCGGGATGTATCGTATACTTAGACTTATGGGCTTCTTCTAAAATTCGGTGGTGTAGGTTTCCTTGTTTAGGTATCCAAATTCTTTTCTTATGAAATCTCTAAATTCCATCTGTTCTTTGTTCTAATTCCTTAATCATTCCTTTTAATTTTTCAGTATCATCCTTGATTACTGATTCTTGTATTGCTCCTATTTACTCATTTAAATCTATCTACAGATTTAATTTGAGAGAACGTACTTTTCTTGGCTTATCATGATACTTTTGACTTAAAGTGTCAGCTACTACGTTAGCCTTTCCTGCTTGATACTGGATACTACAATCATAATCACTAAGAATTTTCATCCAGCGTCTTTGTCTCATATTTAACTCTTTTTGCCCAAAAACATATCTTAAACTCTTATGATCAGTGAAAATGGTAAACTTACTACCGTAAAGGTAATGTCTCCAAATTTTAAGGGCAAAAATTATGGCTCCTATGTAACGCCCTGCTTCTTCGTACTTTCAATATTTAGAGAGTCTTGCTTGTATTTTTTTTTTTTGGAAACTTTGTCTTTTTGTAATCGTTCTTTCTTTGTAATCGTTGTAAAATCCGACACTTGGATCATAAATAAAACTCATATTTCATCAAACTCGTGTTAAATATACTTTATACGTGCTCATACATTTAATTTCGCGAAACAATTGATGCTTATTCGTAATTCTTGGAAACTATGTGCTAAACTTGCAAATATGTGAAAGTTATGCATAAAACGTGTTTTGATCGTATACGATACTTAAACGTGACACTCATACACTTAATTATACTTGGTTTATGTTCCCCACACTTAATTTGTCCTTAAACATTGCTTAAATGTCGAAAACAACCCCTAAATGACCTAAAAACCCAAATTAATAAACTTCAGGGGCCAATTTATAATTAACTGAAACTTGAACCAGCCCCTTGTCACCGGCCGTGAAGGGCCAAGCCCTCTATCTTTGCTCCCAGCGAGGATGTCTGATCCGGAGCCAGCTCTTAAACAGCCTTGGATTGGTCGCGAGTTTGGTGTGTTTTGAGTGGTTTAACTTGTGTTTCTTGCATTTAAACCCCAACTACAACCTACTCCAACCTTCCCTTATAAATGCCAAGCTAATCCAAGCTTAAAACACTTTACAAACTCATCCAAATCACTCTAAAACTCTCAAAAATGCAGCTGCAAATCAGTGTTCGAACATATTCATCCTACTTCACAAAAGTGAGCATAACTCACTCGTTTCTTGTCCAATTTACTCCATTATTTTTCCTATGTGCTTGGATTGACCTTAGCTTCGATTCCTTGGGTTTTTCACAGTAAATCAGTCCCTGGAACATCGCTAAAAAGGCTCCAAAGTTCACTGTTCGTTTCTGTTTTGATTAAATCTTTACTAAACTTGTTCAAACTTTAGTCTAACTCATCTCAAACCTATGTCCTTATGCTTATAACCACTTCTATGGTTAGTTAGGCTTAAAAACAAGGTTGAGACATTCAAAATCAGAGAATTAATCCTCCCAAACTTTCTGTTTTGTTCAAGGGTTTAACCCACAAGTGATGTTCAAGTTCAAGACTTGATGTAAGTGTGATTTAGGATTAACTTGGGTTGTCCTACATAAAATCCACACATTACTTGATGATTTCTTATAGATTAGTGTTTAGTATTCTTGTATTACTTGTAGTTCATGACCCTCCTTGTATGTTCAAAACATCAAGTGTAGTGGTGAACATTCAGAGGTGCCTAAATGGAAGAACTTGTTCTTCCTACCTCCTACATGACTTCTATGACACAAAGAGGTTCCTAAATAGAGGATTCATCCTCCTACCTCATGCTTGAACTAATGGACTTATTGATATATTACATAACCTATATAATACTTGTATAAACTATCCAAATATTCGAACCTTTGATGATGAATTTGTGTTCATTCGTCAAAGTACTAGATTACATCATCTAAGACCTAAAGCTTGTTATGATTCTGATGGGTACACTACTCATGAAAACATTACAACCCTTGGGTTTTCATAGTGTCAAACAAGTATTTTGTGTTAAAAAGATGATTACTTTCATATGTTATATTCTTATGTTTTAAATTCTGAATCTCGACTCTAAACATACCTTGAACTTTAAACCTTATACATTCGATCTCCTAATCTCATTGCTCGTCAACAATTGGATAATCGGAAAGCATATGCAATTTTGTGAGTACACTTGACCCATTTTCCTTTTAATACACTTTGGGTGCAACATGTTTTACTTGTTAAAATGTACGATTCACAAACATGCTTTATTCAATCAATCCTTATACATGCTTTGTTATGCTTAAGTTCATGCTAGAATTCATACTACTTGTTAACCCGCCTTAACAATTATAGCGCTATAGGAGTAGCACACCACCCGACGGGATTTTGTTAAGTTATATTCTTTACGGTCTCGATACTGCTATATCGAGGGATGCTATTATTCATACTTTATGGTCTCGATATTGCTATATCGAGGGATGCTATTATTCTTGTGGACACTTGGGTTTGACTTTTAGTTATGCATGATAGTTTGACCTTGTATACCAAATTGCTATGTTGGATTGAAAAATACTTTTTATACATATGTCGCGAGTCTAAAACTAGTGTACTCGCCAATGCTTTTGTATTGAACTATGCTTTTAAAACATTTTACAGGTTTAGCGATGATGTTGGTGATGCATGGAATCTAGTAGGATGCTTAGATACACACTTTAAATTTTGTACTCCTATTGTATTGTATTTCATTATTCATGTTGTTGTATTTGCTTCAAATCCTTGTAATTGATTCTTTAGAAATAGAATGAAATTATTATTTAAATACTTGTCACAATTATTAGTGTTATGATGTCTCGAGCGATCTATTTCGTCTCACTCCGATGTTTCCGCCATCGGTTGGGGTGTGACATCCTAACTCTAGATCATGGGTTGTATAATTCTCTTCATGGTTCTTAAGTTGTCTAGAGGCATAGGCTATAACCTTTTGACGTTGCATCAACACACATCCATAACCTAATTTAGAAGCGTCACAATAAACTACAAAGTCTTCAGTTCCTTCTGGTAACGCTAGTATGGGTGTGTTGGTTAATCTTTGCTTAAGAATTCTAAAGGCTTCTTCCTGTTTTGGTCCCCATTCAAACTTAATTGATTTACAGGTCAGTTTTGTTAAAGGAATGGCTATCCTAGAGAAATCTCGGATAAACCATCTATAATAACCTGCTAGTCCAAGAAAACTTCTCACCTCCGTTTGTGATTCAGGGACTTTCCATTTAGAAATCGCCTCGATCTTTGTGGGATCCACATGAATTCCATCATGATTAACTAAATGTCCAAGAAATTGTACTTCTTGCAACCAAAATTCACATTTTGAGAATTTAGCATAAAGCTTTTCCTTTCTCAATAATGTAAGAAATGCATGCAAATGCGCTGCATGTTCCTCTTTACTCTTAGAGTAAATGAGAATATCATCTATAAAAACAATTATGAATTTATCCAGATATGGTTTGCATATTCTGTTCATCATGTCCATAAATGTGGCTGGGGCATTGGTTAGACCAAATGGCATGACTGTAAATTCATAATGACCATACCTTGTTCTAAAGGCAGTTTTAGGAATGTCCTCTTCCTGTACTTTCAGTTGATGATATCCTGAGTGTAAATCGATCTTAGAAAAGAATCGAGCTCCTTGCAATTGATCAAACGGATCATCGATTCTTGGTAATGGGTACCGATTCTTAATCGTGACTTTGTTCAATTCTCGGTAATCAATGCATATACGTATTGACCCATCCTTCTTCTTGACAAACAAGATTGGTGCTCCCCAAGGTGTATGAAACCTTGGTTGTATGAAACCTTTCTCCAGAAGTTCGTCCAACTGTTTCATTAGTTCCTGCATCTCAGCTGGCGCCAAACGGTAGGGTGCTTTGGCAATCGGTGTTGTCCCTGGTAGTAGGTGAATTCCGAATTCAACTTCCCTATCTGACGGTAGTCCAGGTAGCTCTTTAGGAAAAACATCTGAGAATTGAGATACTACGGGAATATCTTTCAATTCTTTTCGTTTAGTGTTAATGATTATAGAAATCATATACGCTAGTGATCTTTTTCTGGCATAACTTGCGGTTTTCATCACAGAGATGAATTTCGTAGATCTAGTTAACTTATCTCCTTTAATTGTGATATTTTCACCTTTTGGTAAATTTACTTGTATTGACTTTTGATCACATAAATACTAGCTTTATTGGCTACTAACCAATCCATTCCTAAGACAATATCAAATCCAGCTAGATTCATTGGGTAAAGGTTAGCAATAAACTTATGGTTTAGAATTTCTATTCTTGCTCCATGCAAGATTTCAGTGATCCTAATGGATTCTCCATTTGCCGTCTCCACCAGACATTCTTGTTGAAGTTTAGTTAATGGTTGATTAAGAATTTTGCAAAATGAAGTATTAATAAAACTTTGGTTTGCACCAGAGTCAAATAATACTTTTGCAAAAACATCATTAACTAAAAACATACCGGCAATCACATCCGGAATCATCTTAGCTTCTTCTGCTGTCAGAACAAAAGCTCTAGCATTCTTAGTAGTCTTGTTTTTCATGGCTGGAGCTAGTTTCGGACAGTTTGGTTTGATATGCCGTTTTTCTCCACAATTGAAGCACACTCCATTGTTAGGTTTCTTCCTGCAGTCTTCTTCCTTGTGTCCAGGTATCTTGCAGAAGTTGCAGTAGGTAGAACATTTTCCTGAATGTTTCTTCTTGCAAGACTTGTAGTAGGGTGCAGAAGTAGAACCTACATTCTTCCCACGATTGGAATTACCATAACGAAATTCCTGGGTAAGTTTCTAGACTAGGTTCTTTCTCTGGTTCTCTTCTTGCGTACGTAGCAATTCATCAGTCAAGGTATTTGCTAGTTCTACAACTTCTTCTATGGTTTGTGGTCTAGCTGCCTTAACTACATGTCTAATCTCACTGATTAATCCCCAAAGGTAACGGGAGATTAAGACTGGTTCTGGTGAGGCTAGAGTTGGCACTATTCCAGCATATTCAAAGAATATGGTAGTGTAACCCTTACAGTGTACTCCAGTCATTCTAAGGTTTAAGAACTTATTAGCAATTTGTTCTTTTTCATTGGGATAACAGAATTTCCTTTTGACCATGTTCTTAAACTCGGTCCATTATGGTAATTGAACATAATGACCAAGCTATACATTGTTTTGTTAAGCCTTTGAATAGCAAGCCCCCTTTCTTTTGCTCTTTTGTATATGGTCATGTTCGAGCCCAAAGGAGGAAATCTTTATGGCAAGACTTGGGAAGGTTTGCTAATTCTGTTGATGGAGGAGCTTGGACAGTGCTAGGAGATTTTAACACTACATTAGATCCTTCGGAAAAATCTATGGGTTCTTCTGAAGTTACTTCTTCTATGGAGGATTTTAGAGAATGTTGCTCTGAGATTGGGGTTGAAGACTTACCTGCTACTGGAATGCAATTTACATGGAATAAATCCCCGGGGAAAACTGGTGGCCTTTTAAAGAAACTTGACAGAGTAATGGGCAATGAAGACTTTATGAATGTTTTCTCTGATGTCATCACTAAGTTTCTGCCCTTCTATCATTCTGACCACTCGCCTATATTTGTCTCGTTGAAAGGCTTGAAGAATTGGCAGCAAAGGTCTTTCAAGTTTATGAATTTTCTATCAACAAAGTCTCAGTTCCTTCCTATTGTGTCTGATGTGTGGAATAAGAATGTTAGGGGCTGCTTTATGTATTCTGTGGTTAGGAAACTCAAGGAGTTGAAAAAACCTTTTAGGAAGCTGGGAAAAGAACAGGGAAATCTTACAGAAAAGGTTAAAAAACTAACAGCTGAGTTGGGAATTATTCAAGAAAATATGGTTAAGGACCCTCATAACCCTGAGATTAGAGAGGCTGAAGCTGTTTTTGTTAGTGCTTTGAGACAGGCTATGGTTGATGAAGAATTGTTTTGAAAACAAAAAGCCAAAGTAGGATGGCTGAAGGCAGGTGATCATAATACAGCTTATTTCCATAAAGTTGTTAAGGGAAGGGAAAATAGAACCAGAATTAACTCAATTATAGATAAGGATGGAAACGTTATTGAAGGGCAGGCAGTTGGGGATGCTTTTGTGAAGCATTTTGAGGGCTTTATGGGAAGTGAAGTTAAAGTTCAATCCATTAGAGACCCTGCTTCTTTATTCTTGGCTAAAATTCCTGTGAATATTGCTGAAGGGATGGTTAAACCTATTTCTGATGAGGAAGTTAAGAATGCTTTGTTTGATATTGATGACAATAAGGTCCCTGGCCCTGATGGCTATTCTTCTAAGTTTTTCAAAGCAGCTTGGCCTATTGTGGGAAAGGAAGTTTGTCTAGCTATTCAGGAATTCTTTCATAATGGCAAACTGTTGGCTGAAGTGAATGCTACAATCAAATCTTTGGTGCCTAAATGTTCTAATCCTAGGAATGTGGCTGATTTTAGACCTACTGCCTGTTGCAATGTGCTCTATAAATGTATTACTAAGATAATATGCAATAGGCTAAAGGATCATCTGGGTTTAATTGTTGGGGAATGCCAAAGTGCCTTTATTCCGGGGAGACAAATTAGTGACAACATTTTGCTTACTCAAGAGCTTCTCAGGAATTACCACTTAAAGAAAAGGGATGCTAGAATAACTATGAAAATTGATTTGCAGAAGGCTTACGATACGGTGAATCATAATTTTCTTGAAACTTGTCTGAAGATGTTCGGGTTCCACCCTTGTATGATAGCATGGATTATGACTTGCATCCGATCCTCTGCATACTCTATCAATGTTAATGGGTCAAGTCATGGCTATTTTAAGGGGCTTAGGGGTTTGAGACAGGGTGATCCAATGTCACCATATCTTTTCACAATTGTCATGGAGGTCCTCAATTTAATGATTCTGAGAATTATTCGTGAGAATGGTGGGTTTACTTATCATTGGGGTTGTAAGGAGCTGAAAATAACTCATGTCTGTTTTGCTGATGATTTAAT
>JARYGA010060798.1:64075-113258 GCA_030545235.1 Helianthus tuberosus | reverse complement strand
GACAAGCTTGAACATTCCAAAGGTAGATGCAAGCTGTTTGAAGTTGATTGAAGAAAACATGAGCCTTTTGGCGTCCTTCATGACTGCCTACGAGAACTTCTGTCTTGGAAAGCTCGTTGAACCGTCGAGTCTCGATGAGGACTTTGACCAGATAGACCAAGACAAAATGGAAGAACTTGATCTACAACTCAATATGGCACTGTTAGTCCGTAGAGCGAAGATGTGACAACTCGTATTTTAGAGCCTCTCGTCGTACCCTGATGTAACCTATACGAACTTTATGTGATTAGTAATGTATTAATTTATATTGAACGTTTACAAGTTGTTTATACGTGATATGGAAATGTTAAGTGTGAGTGTTAGTTGTAATATAATCTAGTCGCCAAAGGTCCGAGTCGCACACTCTATTCCTGATCGCACATCTCCTCATTCCTTGATGAGTTTGTCATCGGCCCAAACTCCCATAATTAACTTGTGCACCGATGCCGGCCCAAACTCAGCCCAACCGTAAGCCCTTGTTTGACTCAAACCGCCACCCTTGCCAACTTGGTTTGGCAGCCCAATTTTATGGGCTTAAAGCCCCACTCGGCCAAGACAGACCCGACCCAAACCTTTACTATATTGTGTACGTATTATTCTACATAACACACTTACAAAACAAAAACCCTATTCCCTCTTTCCTTTCTACATCTTGACGGCAGCAAGGATGCATCTTCCTTCTCACTTGGTCGCAACCAATCGAAGCCCCACTCTCGTTAATATTCTAACGGTTAGTGTTATGCTATGAAATAATTATACTTTTTGATATGTTATGGCGGTGTTCTCGCTGTTTTGTTTATCCCTAGTTGTTAAGGAAAACGATTGTGTGTTTCTTTTAATATTGCGTATGAGTTGTGATTACGATAATTGTGATTTTATGTGGATTTAAAGGATGAATGGCAATAGGTATTCGCTGGAATAATGATAACTGTTTGAACCGATGTGGAAAGCAAAACGATTTGATTGACCTAGAAGTGTTGTGATTGTTATTTCATGTGGGGTTTATTATGTTTAAATTGTATAATAACATGAGGGTTATAACAATAATTATTAGTTGGTTTAGTTTCATTCTAATGATTGCTGAGGTTTTAAGATGAAATTGAATTGCATGATGTTGGCTATTATCGAAGTATGTGCATGCACTCAATGTATGATTCATAATCAATTTTTATATAACAGTAGTGGATATCCTAATCAATCTTGATGTTAATCAGTTATGACGGCCCAATAGAATTGTAGGAACATGGTTGGATAGAACTTGACAAATTGAATAAGAAATGGCGGCCCATGTGCTTGATCAAATCAAACCATATAGATATTTTAATAATGTTGTAAGTAGGCATATCATGTGCAATAAACGGTGAGATGATGTTTGGCTTGTGAAATTGAAATCTGTGAAGGTGGCGGCCACTTCTTGAATAGTATACAAGATATAACCTTAGTGCACAAAGACTAGGAATGATGGTGATGGGATGGACAGTGAAAACCGTGAACATTGGGTTGGGGAAGATATCGAACCAGACACATCTCGGGTTATCCTGTTGGGCCGCACACGATTATTAAACACCCACATGTGTTTTGTTATTTATATAAATACGGATATACAGTTTGTTAAACTTAAAGCATGAATTAAGAAAATATGCTTACGTGTATTTTATCAGCTTGCTATGTGTCGGTTGTAGCATGAAATTACGATGTGAGCGTATACGTGAATCAACTATGTGTGTGTAAATGGAAATTGAGTTGTTAACGTGTGACATTATGGTGTATGGCTTGTGATGTGAAGGTGTGTGTACATAACTTGAATACTCGCTGTAATTCGTTTGATAATATATGCCAAGCTTGTTCATACTTGCATAATAAAGATACCTGATCTGAGTGTGTAAGTAACTAACTGGTATTGAAACCATACTAGGATTGGATTGATCAAACTGTGAACACCTACTTTAACCTTACCGAGCAAACCAAAGGTGAGTTCACTACATTCGAGCATGCGTCCCAGTGGTTGGGGACAGTCAGTGGTTTGGGTAAAAACGGGTATATTGGTTAATATTCTCACCTATCATTTTGTAAGTCCCTTATTCGGGTATTAGTTGGTAGCGCTACTTAGGTTTGGCACCCTCACACCGCTCCTGGATAGGACGGATGTGAACTAATGACCCAGTCGGGCCCAGTACTAGATAGGAGTACGTGGGATAGGGCAGTCATGTACATCAGGAGCCGTCTTGTTCGGAATTGAGATATTAACAATATTACTTGCATTGGTTATTGAACTGTTTTACATACAACTGGTAACAAACGTTTTCTGAAACTGTCAACTCGCCAGCTTTGTCTGATACACTTGTTACATGCTCGCAGGTCATTAGGTACTTGGGAACAGGAACTTGCTGGCTGGAGGGCGTGAGTGGTCATGGTTGCATTGATGGGTTATTTATTAAACATTTATTTACTATGGTTGTTTAGAAAGTATTTACATTATGTTACGTTAACGCTTCCGCTGAACTTGATGGTTTTTGAATTACTTATGTTTGGATTTTATTACTATTAAATGATGAAACTTTATTTTAAACTTGCGGATTCAATGTAATTGGTGGCTCATTACTAGTGGTCACACGCCTAACAGGGACACTCCCTAAGTGGTAAATTGAGGGTGTGACAGTTTGGTATCAGAGCCACTGGTTATAGTGAACTTGGTTTTAAAAACGTTTTTATAAAACCAGACTATAACCAAACAAGTTCTGAATACGACCATGACACTCAGCTCCAGACTGCAAGGTTCGTCTCTCGTATACTCATTGTACTGCATAACTAGTGAACACTTACATATGATATTGCATGTGATTGCATGTTTAGCACAACAGTATGAATTCATGTATTACTTGCATGTGTTATGTGACTGATAGGGGGTATTTCCCTAAACATCCATGATTTACGTTTCGTGATGCTCTTTGTTTGCTACTCGAGTTGGAGGAACCATTTGACATAAGTTAAGAGGAACTGAGATGAGCATGCAAACCGCAGTATTATTGTGGGTGCACACACAATAATAATGTGGGGTGCATGTGAGTCCCAGTGAGTCTTAACAAGTGAAAAAGGGGTTCCGTTCCGTTATTTGATCAATGTGAAACACAACAGTGTATAGGAGTCGTAGCATTGATTGTCTCCTACTTGAACATGATCTTTTCACTCCTTTCTGAATCCTTACGAATCTCGATGCTATCGAGTATTACATGAACACCCATCTGAACGCCTAGCGAACTGTGTAGAACGTTAGGTGCTTGTATGAACGTCCCAGAGTTGGATGCCGCAGCATTGAATGATTTGTGTATACCATTTCTCGCCTTTCTCCGTTTGCTGGAACTTAACGTATTGACGTCTTAAATCCCGAAGTGCGATCACTTCTGCAACACTCTCGCAATATACCGTGTATTACTTCGACAACTTGCAAGGACGATGGACAAGAGGGTAAACGTAGTACTTTACCGACTTCAGCATTTGAACGACCCTAGTTACCGGCAACGAACACCAGCAAATTGACACCAATCGAATCCGTAACCCTAGTCAGTGATCGATGGGAATCAACTCTTACGAATCAATCGGGATATGAACGATGACAATTGACTATAGAGTGGAATGTGTAACTTCCCGCACCGTGAGTAGTGCCTGAGTACGTGGCATGGAATGTGAAAAGATTGTCCCTGTTGGTGAAAGGTCACAGGGTCCCGTTACTAGCAACGACATTAGAGGCAACAGTCACGACAACATCAACGTACTTGTAATGGTAACCAACAGTATGGAAATGAAGGCGCCTATGACATGAAGTGGCCGTTGTTAAATCAAAACGACAACAACCAAGGAAACGACGGCCGTACTGGAAATCCTCACAACGAGTACATCAACACGGGAAATGATGCCCATGGAAGGGCATTTGGGGTTGGCGTGAGCGACGCCAGGATGATAACAACATGGTGGCCTGCACGTTCTTAGTAACAAATCGCTTCGTCACTATTCTGCTTAACCCTGATGCTTCTTGAAACCGAACCTGTTGTGGAATCGGCTGATGGCATGTCAACTGAAACCTCATATGGTTGTTGGGATGCAAACTCGACCTTGTGGGGCAAGTGTTCGACATTGACCTTCTTTCTATTACCCTTGTTAGTTTTGATGCCGTGGTCAGTATGGGTTGGTTATCCAGATATCGTGCAAATATGCCCTGTGAAGGGAAAATTGTCACCTATTCCAAAGTATCAGAGTTGTGTAAAGGTTAGCATCAATTCTGCGATGAAAGCCCAGAAGTGTCTACGGAGGGGTTACCCTGCCATTGTTAGTAACTGTTATTGATGCTAAGGTTAAGAAAGAGAGGATCGATGATCCACCAGTTGTTTGTGATTTCTTCCGATGAGCTACTTGAAGAACTTCCAGGATTACTTCCACAACGGCGGAATCTCAGTTTGATCTCACGCCAGATGCAGCTCCGAATATTCGTACTCTTACCGACTTGCACCAGGAGGGTTACAAGAGCTGCCTAATTAACTACAGGAACTGTTGAACAGGAGTTTTGTCAGACCTAACTTTTTCGCTCTGGGGAACCCCAGTTATATCCGTAAATATAAGCCTTTTCGTATGTGTTCTGATTATAGAAAACTCAGCAAGGAGACAGTCAAGAACCGTTCGTTTCAACCATGTAATAACACCCTGTTAACCAGTTACGAGGGGCAAGCTTCAATTCGAGGATTGATTAACGAACGAGCTATTATCAGATGTAAGTCCAAGGGAAGAATGTTCCTGGAACGGCATATCGAACGCAATACGGCCATTGCGACTTTGTACACCATGACCATTGAGTTAATCAACACACCAGCAGCTTTATGGACTACATGAATCGACCGTGTTTAGTGATGACGTTCTGGATCATTTCCAGGAGAAAGGAACAACATGGGCGGCATATGTATCCTATTCTAGAGCTCCTGAGGGAGAAGCCACACCGCGCGAAGTCTCGATAAAAGGTAACTTCTGGATTTGGGAGGTACATTTTTGGTTATAAAAACAACGAAGTGGGAATACACGTGGATCTGGCTAAGATCCATTTTGTTAGAAATTGATCGACACCAAAGATCCCTTCGAGGATGCAGCAATTTCTTGGTCTCATTAGATGCCATCGTAGATCAATCGCAGGATTTTCGAAGATCGCGCAGCTTAAATCTCTTTAGCACAGCAGGGTGTTGTGTTCGTGGAAGACAAACCAGGGGGACGTCTTTTCAGCTTTCGAATCCCAACTCTGCAATGTTTACACACCGATGCAACACGAGAAAGTGACGACTTACGTAATGGGGTTACAAATAGGAACTGCACGACACACAACCAGCGGTGGAAACCATGGTCTTTAGATTTAAGTTGGAGGCATTACTTGGACGGTACCAAAGGCACTAATTAGACCAATCACAAGGGCCTCCCGTGTACCATTGTTTCAAAAAGAGCAAAACATGCAATGGCATCGCTGGATGAAACCTCTGAATGACTTCGGCTACGGAACCTAAATGCGTACGAGCTTTGCAACTCACTATCGACTCTAACTTATCTGATCAGACTCGCTCTTTTCAAATAGGAATAGGATTTTCAAGTTGAACCCATGCGGGGCATGGAGAGGCAACTGTTGCCAAGTCGGACGATATTCGCTACCTCATGGAACGAATGTGGGTCTCATCATACGGCAACTGTAGGGAACTCGTGTTGAGCGAAGTACACCGGCCACATAATTCTAGTCGTCTGGGTTTTGGAAGAGAGACATTAGGATCTATAAGTCTTGAATTGGTGATCGAGTATGAAAGCCCACCTAGTAATGTATGTGGATGATGTTGACTCGTGCGAAAGTCTAGGTGGGATAACAGAAACCTTCTAGTGGTGTCAACTACCAGAAACACCCGTTTGGAAATGGAAACAGACTGCCACGGATTTTGTCGCAGGCCTACCTAAATCTCAGAACAGAACCGATATCACTTGAGTGATCGTTGATTGGACTGATGACAAAACTCGGAATCATCACTCTTTTAAAACTCAGAATTGAAACACATCAGATGTTAAAACTCAGAGTTTTAACTCGGAATTAAAACTCAGAGCTGAATTGGAACACATCAGATGTTAAAACTCAGAATTGAAACACATCAAATGTTAAAACTCAGAGTTTTAACTCGAAATTAAAACTCAGAGCTGAATTGGAACACATCAGATGTTAAAACTCATAATTTTAACTCGGAATTAAAACTCAGAGCTGAATTGAAACACATCAGATGTTAAAACTCAGAATTGAAACACATCAGATGTTAAAACTCAGAGTTTTAACTCGAAATTAAAACTCAGAGCTGAATTGGAACACATCAGATGTTAAAACTCAGAATTGTAAAAACTTGAAAGATTAAAACTCGGAACAATTCGGAACTGAAAGGTCGGACTTTAAAAGTTGTTAAAACTCGGATTACCTAAGTCCTTAGAAAACTAGGACAAGCTCCAGTAACTAGTCTCCGGACTAACTCCCCAGTGTGACTTCACACTGGATCACCAAAACCCCGGAAACACAGACACAGAATGGAAACTCGGACGAGTAAAACACTTACAAAAATCCGGACAGAGCCTTTTTTTAGATCAAAACCCTAATCTTCAAAAACCCAGCAGTTCTCTCCAACACAGCTCGAATTTCTTCATATCTGGACCAAAATCTTCACGTCTTCAAGATGTTTGGCGGAAACAAACATCAAATCAAGAGCAATGGTGATTCGGAAGGCGGTTAGACCATTCCGAATCGGTAACCATGCTCTGATACCACTGTGAAAGCACCGGATCGATGACGAACATCAAACATTGCACTTGATTCAAGACATGAAGAACAATCAAAAACACCAAAGATAAAAAGATGTAGAAGATGAACCCTTTATTATTCAATCAGTCATCACAGATTACACAAACCAAAGGAGTATACATCATCTACAAGCTGGTTTAGATCACAAAGATCTAAACCCTAGCTTTCTCTCACTAACACATAGTCTCTCTCTCTCTAGGATGCACACAGTGATGGAGAATGGATGGGATCTTGTGAGAGGTGCACCAAGCACTCAAGAGTTTTTGTTGTCGTTGTGTCTATATTCTGTATATTGCCCTAATCCTATACAACACATATATATAGACTAGGGACTAAAACTCAGACAAACCAATCTACACAAAAACCCTGACTTTTGTCCTAAACAAAACTCAGACAAAAGTCTAGCCTAAAACTTGGACAACTTGTCCAAGGATAAACCTTGGACTAAGTTTCAATACATGTACAATAAAGACCCTACAAATTGGAAGACATGCACTTATCACCTAAAGTGCATTAACATAAATACTAAAAATATCGTATCTTTAAAAAAACCCGTGTATAGTCGGGTTGAAAAATCTACCAAATAATAAAAAAATTGTATCCTAAATAAATGTAATTTTGTATATTAAATACTAAAAACGTCGTATCTTTAAAAAAACTTGTGTATAGTCGGGTTGAAAAATCTACCAAATAATAAAAAAAATTATATCCTTAAAAACCTCGCGTTTTACTCAAGTTGAATAAACATAATTTTGTATACCAAATAATAAAAAAAAGTTATGTTTTTAAATAATTAGGATAACATTTAAGATTAATTTATTATTTATATATATTTAATATAAGATAAGTAGATAAGAGAGGCATTTGTTTTTAAAATATATATTAAATTAACAATTTAGATTTGAGGATAATATTTTATTAAAGTATGATAAGATTTAATATTAATTTATTATTATTTACTTAGATAAATATAAATTTAAGGACACCTTCAATGAATGACACGTGTCCAAACGTTGGTTTCTTTTATTATAGTAGTTAGAAGATTATCATAATATGATATGTAAAATATTTATGTAACTATCGTATTTTAGTTGTCATATGAATGTTTACAATGCTAACTTAAAAAAATATTAGAGTTAAGTGTCATTTACGTCCATATGGTTTGTCCATATTTGTTATTTCAGATCAAATTTTAATATTGTATTATTTTCCTTCCTGACATCTTTAAAACATGTCATTTTAGTCCAAAAATCAAACCCGGTTAAAAAAATAAAAACTTAGTTAGCTCAAGGACAAAATGGCCATTTTAAATAGATTTTTATATTTCATTTTTTAAAGAAATTGTTAAGAGAAAATTTTGCCGTTCATTAAACAGAAGTTTTAACTAGGGTTTTTTTTTTACTGAAATGGCACGTTTTGAGGATGTCCGAAAGGAAAATAATACAATTTTAAAATTTGGTCTGAAATGACAAAAATGGACAAATCTCTGTGAATGACATTTAACACAAGAAATAATTACATTATTCAATATATCTTCACAAACATAATTCACAAGTAGACAATTTTAGTCTCTTAGATGCTATGCATTGAAGTACCTACAAAACGTTACCAAAAACGATGTCCGACTATTCGGTACGGTTGATTTATCACATTTTTTGTCTTAATTTAAAAGGCTATATTATTTAAATAAAATACTTCTAAACCTTGATAAATTTAGGTAGTGTTTGGTATGCAGTAATGAGAGGCGGAATTGAATGGATGATTACGAGTGAATGAAGAAAAGGGTGTTTGGTTGGTCAATTGAATGGAATCCCCCATTCCAAAAGGCATTCCATTCCCTCAAAATCATTTCATCCACCCCATGTTTTTTTTTCATTTCATCCTCTCTTGCACCATTCATCAACAACACCACAACCCACCACCACCAACCGTCACCGACGCCATCGCCGCCACCCGCAATCCACTACCCCGACAGCCACCTCCACCGCCGCCACCCACCACCAACCACCTTCGCAACCGCCACCCACCGCCACCTCTGCCGCCACCCACCACCAACGGCCGTCGTCGCCGCCACCGCCACTCGTCGTCGCCACTCGCCGCCACCACCATGACCCATCGCCACCGCCGCCACCCACCACCGCCACCTATAACCACCCACAATCACTACCACCGACCACCACCACTCACCGCTAATTTTATTCCTTCGTTTTTCTTGCCACCAAACAATACACAATAATAATTCATTTCATTCACATATGATAATCAAACAAGACATGGAATGGTAATGATCCATTACATTCCCTCGTCCATTACATTATTTCGTCTATTCCATTTCTTCGTCTATTTCATTACTCCATACCCACGTTAATCATTTCTCAACAATCATGTTAAAATAATTATTCCCCATATGACATATATTAATATAACTAATACATGTCGTTTTCTACGCCCACCATTTAAGACCATTATACAAAATTCCGTATGATGTTGAAATAGGATTTCTTAACTATTATTTCATCCTTATAAAACCAATTATTTTCCATGGCTTCATAAACCCAAAGTGTAAAGTTACAGGTTAGGATCAGAGCCATGTTAAGAGCTATGAGCACGAGGAGAGACTACAGGGGCTACGAGCCGTTGGCTAGTGGCGGAGCCCCAGTGGACAAACTATTGTCAGAAGCTAAGATGATGAGATCCAGGACTTTACCTATGAACTTCTTCGGTGAATCACCGGTGACGTTTGAGTCTGAACTGAGGACACCGGCTAGAGAACACGTCGTAGACAAGCAAGTGAAGAAGGTGAGCAAGGTTCACCCGATCTTCTCCATATTCGAGAAGAGAGGCAGGAGGAAGAAGGCGACGGCTAAACCGGAGTTCTCAAGGTACTTGCAGTACCTCAAGGAAGGAGGTATCTGGAATGCTAATGAATCTAAGCCTGTGATATATTGATTACTTTTGTAAGGCTGTTAATTATCCATTTGTAGTTAACTATGTTGGGAGTTACGAGGTTTATATATTGTTCTGTTTTAAACTGTCAGTTGTCTCCATTAACTTTACTAACATACACTTTTTCATGTATGATAAACATCCTATGAGTTTGTGAGATGTCTTTCTTAAAAGGCCCGAATTGATTAGAATACAAACATCAAAACAGATATTGAACAAACCATCACTAGTGCTCAAGTGGTGGTCACGTGTATTTAAGTTTCACTTATAGTGGATCCGGGTGAGTTTTCATCTCCAGGTCTCAAGTTCGAGTCTGTATGATAGGGGTTTCTCATTGAAGGGTTTTAAATTGGGGATTTATTGTGCGAGGGGGCTCTCTAGCACGGATCTGGTTAAGACAACGTATGCTAGACCTCCCGACATTCGCGAGTAATCCACAGCTTTCAAAAAAGGATATTGAACAACCTCGTTCGATGACTTTTATTATAAGGCAAAGCACACCAATTATAAAAACTTTATTTTGGAAAACAAAAAACCTAGCCTACTCAAATAAAAAGCTAAATAAAGACTCAATCTTAAGACCATGTGTAGTGGTAAATCAATATAATGCTCCCACCATAGGGCGTTTTGCGACACGTGTCATCCCAGTCAGCATGGGGCATTATAGCATAAAGTGGTGTAGTGGGGCATTATTCCAATAACGCCCATGCAATCTCTTCTTCATTAAACAAAAAAAAAAAAAAAAACAATCTATTCTCTCATTGGCCAGTCAAACCAAAGTCAAACCATCATAAACCAATTTTGGCGTTTTAATAAACACGTCGGGGGCAATTTTTTTCAAAAATAACGCCGGAAAACGCCGGCCGTAGTGGGGCTCGGGGCGTTTCCGGGCGTTTTTTTTGAATTTTTTTTTACAAACAACGCCCGAGTACGGGTGAACTAACACAAAACACTAAAAATATGACTTCATAAACAAAAACTCCTAAAATAAATAAACCAACTAAAAGACACTTGTACCTCCTAAACTATTAGACTTTGACAAAATTATTCACGTTTCTTTCTTTATTTTTATTTGAAGAACAATTTTTAGGTTTTGTAGGATAAATACATCTTTATTTGAAGAACAATTTCTAGGTTTTGTAGGGTAAATACACCAAATCTTCACTCTACAAAATTTGAATGCCTAACCTTTCTTTCTTTGCAACGAACATGAATTTTAAATAAATTCGGTAGCTCAAAGAAGTTTACGGATTTATCTTTAGATATCATTAGTAAATAAGGCGTGCATTCAATACATAATCAGTTATAAAAATGTGAAACCGTATTAATATTTGTACATAATGCATACCACATTTAGTTAATGAGAGGATGTGATCGTTATTGGATCTAGTTTATAAATATAAGAGTAAATTACAAGAATGGTCTTTGTGGTTTGTTCAAAATCTTGATCGATTTTGTCATCAAAGTTTTTTTTTATGTTAGTTTAAATCTCCATGGTTGACGTTTTTTTCTCACTTCTGGTCCAAATAGCTAATGGAGTTAGTTTTTCTGATAATGTGATGTCAAATTACCCTCTTATTATTATGAGCATTATTATTATTATAGTTTTAAATTTAGTATAATAAAAATATACTAACAATATAATTACCATTGTAGCTTATGGCTTTCTGGTGCATTGAAACTTAAGGTTATTTAAATCCAATATCCCTTAAATTAGAATTTATGGTATAATGGTCAAAGATTGCATGTTAATCTATAATACAACTCTTTTTAAAATATATCTTTTTAAGAACAAAATTAAAGTTTTCATGTTTAAAGACACTTAGAGAGTTAGCGTCCTAAAATGAGGGTGAAATTACCCTTTTGTCCTTGTACTTAACATATATATTCGAGTTTATAAAGTTGGAACTCCCAAACACACTTTAATCCCACATTGCTTGCTTGAGGAAAACATTGTCAAAGAAATCTGTTAAAAATATAGAAGGGTAACTCAACAAAGTTCCTTACAGGCTTTGTTAAGTTGTTGACACGCCCTGTGGCATGTTTAGCTTTTATTTTTTCTGAGTTTATAGGGCAATTAAAAAACTGAACGGGAAATTTTGATTTTGGTTATGGTTGGCTTAAAACCAAATCAAACCGTCTTGTGCTCACCCTTCAAATCATCAACCTAAGTATTGTGTTCCATGCCACATCGCAGAATCACCATTCTAGTTGTATAAGATTCTTCTTATTATAGAGTTTTTTTTTCCCATAATGGTGTTGATGGGTGTTAATGCACTTTAGGTTATAAGTTCATGTCTCCCATTCTAGAGGGTCTTTATTGTACTTTGTTGAAAGATAGTCCTAGTTTTATCCTAGGGAAAGTTTTGTCCCAAGTTTATCCTAGGGACATTTGTCCAAGGTTTATGTTAGGGACAAAAGGTCAGGGGTTTAAGGCTAGGAACTTTGTCTGAGTTTTGTCTAGGGCAAAAGGTCAGAGTTTTGTATTGTTTGTTTTGTCCGGGCTTTCTAGTTTGTCTTGAAAGTCCGGGTTTTGCCTTGTATTTATACCTTTATGTGGAATAGACAAGGCGGCGATTCTGTGTGAAATTCTGTGCACCTAACCCTAATCATTGTATTTTTGTCTGGCGGCTGCTTTGTGTGAGTGACGTCATTCATCTTCATCAAGAATACTCAGTGTATTCTTGATTTCTCTCTCAAATCCTTGCATTCTAGTGTTTCATCTGCAGTAGTTGATCATCAGGTGGATTCCGCACACCTGTTGGTTGCTTTAGCTGAGTGAGATCTTGGATTAGGAGGCCTTACAAGTGGTATCAGAGCGTGTGCTCATACTACTGTAGGTGTTTCTTAGTTTGAAGGCTTTTGTGAGAAAAGTTCATCTTTGATAGGGTTTAGTGAGTGTTTTAGTGAGTTTTTGTGTTTTATTCATGATTCTTCATTCATTTCTAGTGATTTGGTGATGGATTTTGAGTAGTTTGGTGATTTTTTTGTGTCAATCTTCATCTGGGTTTTACAGGGGTTTTTGGTTCTTGTTCATACAGTGCTGAAGGAGAAAAAGTTTCTGAGTTTGATCTTTGGTAGCTTGGTCCGTGGTTTACACTTTGTGTTTGTGTCTCCGGGGTATTGTTGAACCAGTGTGAAGTCACATTGGGGAGATAGTCCGGAGATTGGTTCTTCTGAGTTTCAGATATCCATGTCCGAAGTTTGTGTGTTAGGTTAATTTGTCTGAGTTTCACTTAGTCCCTAGAGTCCGAAGTTTTAAGAAAGTTCCCAGGTCCGAACTTTGTCTTCGTTATTGAGTCTGAGTTCTTTTTGGATTTAATATTATTATTTATAGTCCGAGTTTCATAGTTTAGCTTAGATCTTTTAGTGTAGTCCGACTTTTATCCTTTTATTCTTGTCTGAGGTTTGTTTTGTTGTTTGAGTTTTATTGTCTTAGTGTCCGATGTTTAGGACTAGTGAGTTTTATTGTCTTAGTGTCCGATGTTTTGTTGTCTGAGTTTTATTGTCTTAGTGTCCGACTTTTATTCTTGTCTGAGGTTTGTTTTGTTGTCTGAGTTTAGCACATGGAGTCCGATGTTTAGCACTAGTGAGTCTGAGTTTTATTGTCTTAGTGTCTATTTGTTGAGTCCGAGTTTTGTTGAGTTCCGAGTTATCTTTACTTGTTGAGTCCGAATTTTATTTTTGTTTGTTTTGTTTTGTTTTTGTTGTTGAGTCCGAGTTTTAGTCTAGTATTTGTTGAGTCCGAGTTTTAGGTAGAGTCCAAAGTCTTAGTCCGACTTTTTAGTTATTTCTATCTTAGTCCGACTTATCTTAGTCCCAAGTCTTAGTCTGAGTTTTACTTAGTCCGACTCTTAAATAGTCCCTTGAGTCCGACTTTTTTTTGTTATTAAGACCGAGTTTCTTAGGTTATATTGTTACGTTGTCCGAGTTATCTTTATTACTAGTGAGTCCGAGTTTTATATTTTTAGTTAAGGTCCGATCTTTTTATTCACATAATTAGGTCCGAACTTTGTGTTTGCTTGTCCGACTTTTTACGCAGTATCTCTTAGGGTGTCTGAGTTTAGATTTCTAACAGTGTTGTCCGAGTTTTCTGTTTGTGTTTGTTTCAGGTTTTGAGATCCGGGTTTTCACACTCTGATTAAAGGTCAGACGCTTCACTCCGTGTTTTCTCTCCAAGTTGGACTTAGAAAGTCTTTTCAGTGACACAGTTCTTGTTTGGAAACCTTCTGTTGTTTTCTGAAATGGCAAACAACAATCTGACTACAATGGTGCAAAACCTCAAGCACAATGCTGAGGTAGGGAGTAACGACAAACCTCCTCTGTTGATTAATGAATTGGATTTCCCAGAATGGAAGGATCGGTTTGAGAGGTATGTTAGAGCAAAAGACATCAAGATTTGGTTGTGTATTGTTAAAGGATGTGGAGCTACTCCAATACGTACGTTGACGATTGATACGTATTTGGCACTTACTGAAGACCAAAAGAAATTTTTTGATTGTGAAGAGAAAGCTATGTCAATGATTACGATG
This sequence comes from Helianthus tuberosus, assembly GCA_030545235.1. Classification (NCBI taxonomy): domain Eukaryota; kingdom Viridiplantae; phylum Streptophyta; class Magnoliopsida; order Asterales; family Asteraceae; genus Helianthus; species Helianthus tuberosus. The sequence goes on along the minus strand of JARYGA010060798.1, from coordinate 98,888 downwards.
GCCATGACACAATCGATACTTCATACTTTCCGTAAGAGAAATACCTCGAAGGAGTTGTGGGATAGCATGATCGAGCACTATGAAGGAAATGCAATATACAAGAAACGACGACTCGAACGTTTGAAGACTCAATTCGTTGTGTTTAAAGCCTTAAGAAATGAATCATTTGATGATACAGTGAACCGGTTTTATCATTTGTTGAGCGAACTTGAAAGAAGTCAAGAAGGTATTTACACTGAATTTGAGAAGGTTGAGAAGTTTCTGAATTGCCTTTCTAGAGAATGGAATATGTACACCGCTTTGATTAGAGAAGGTGTTCTCTATGAAGAGCTTTCATTGGAAGAAGTTGTACAAAAACTGAAGGGTTATTCTTGGAATATGGAAGATCAAGCGTCTGATTTCGAGAAGATCCAAGATCCTCAATTATATAAAGCTTCAAAACCAACGGAGAAGGGTAGTAATGGTGGAGTCGGTATTGCTTTGTATTCGGAGAATGAAGTTCCTGCAAGTGAACACGCCTTTATAAGCAACAATGTCAGTTCAAGTGGAACAACCAATTCCAATCAAGGAATGTACTCTTCCAGTGGAGCTCAGAAATCTCAAGCGACAAGCTTGAACATTCCAAAGGTAGATGCAAGCTGTTTGAAGTTGATTGAAGAAAACATGAGCCTTTTGGCGTCCTTCATGACTGCCTACGAGAACTTCTGTCTTGGAAAGCTCGTTGAACCGTCGAGTCTCGATGAGGACTTTGACCAGATAGACCAAGACAAAATGGAAGAACTTGATCTACAACTCAATATGGCACTGTTAGTCCGTAGAGCGAAGATGTGACAACTCGTATTTTAGAGCCTCTCGTCGTACCCTGATGTAACCTATACGAACTTTATGTGATTAGTAATGTATTAATTTATATTGAACGTTTACAAGTTGTTTATACGTGATATGGAAATGTTAAGTGTGAGTGTTAGTTGTAATATAATCTAGTCGCCAAAGGTCCGAGTCGCACACTCTATTCCTGATCGCACATCTCCTCATTCCTTGATGAGTTTGTCATCGGCCCAAACTCCCATAATTAACTTGTGCACCGATGCCGGCCCAAACTCAGCCCAACCGTAAGCCCTTGTTTGACTCAAACCGCCACCCTTGCCAACTTGGTTTGGCAGCCCAATTTTATGGGCTTAAAGCCCCACTCGGCCAAGACAGACCCGACCCAAACCTTTACTATATTGTGTACGTATTATTCTACATAACACACTTACAAAACAAAAACCCTATTCCCTCTTTCCTTTCTACATCTTGACGGCAGCAAGGATGCATCTTCCTTCTCACTTGGTCGCAACCAATCGAAGCCCCACTCTCGTTAATATTCTAACGGTTAGTGTTATGCTATGAAATAATTATACTTTTTGATATGTTATGGCGGTGTTCTCGCTGTTTTGTTTATCCCTAGTTGTTAAGGAAAACGATTGTGTGTTTCTTTTAATATTGCGTATGAGTTGTGATTACGACAATTGTGATTTTATGTGGATTTAAAGGATGAATGGCAATAGGTATTCGCTGGAATAATGATAACTGTTTGAACCGATGTGGAAAGCAAAACGATTTGATTGACCTAGAAGTGTTGTGATTGTTATTTCATGTGGGGTTTATTATGTTTAAATTGTATAATAACATGAGGGTTATAACAATAATTATTAGTTGGTTTAGTTTCATTCTAATGATTGCTGAGGTTTTAAGATGAAATTGAATTGCATGATGTTGGCTATTATCGAAGTATGTGCATGCACTCAATGTATGATTCATAATCAATTTTTATATAACAGTAGTGGATATCCTAATCAATCTTGATGTTAATCAGTTATGACGGCCCAATAGAATTGTAGGAACATGGTTGGATAGAACTTGACAAATTGAATAAGAAATGGCGGCCCATGTGCTTGATCAAATCAAACCATATAGATATTTTAATAATGTTGTAAGTAGGCATATCATGTGCAATAAACGGTGAGATGATGTTTGGCTTGTGAAATTGAAATCTGTGAAGGTGGCGGCCACTTCTTGAATAGTATACAAGATATAACCTTAGTGCACAAAGACTAGGAATGATGGTGATGGGATGGACAGTGAAAACCGTGAACATTGGGTTGGGGAAGATATCGAACCAGACACATCTCGGGTTATCCTGTTGGGCCGCACACGATTATTAAACACCCACATGTGTTTTGTTATTTATATAAATACGGATATACAGTTTGTTAAACTTAAAGCATGAATTAAGAAAATATGCTTACGTGTATTTTATCAGCTTGCTATGTGTCGGTTGTAGCATGAAATTACGATGTGAGCGTATACGTGAATCAACTATGTGTGTGTAAATGGAAATTGAGTTGTTAACGTGTGACATTATGGTGTATTGCTTGTGATGTGAAGGTGTGTGTACATAACTTGAATACTCGCTGTAATTCGTTTGATAATATATGCCAAGCTTGTTCATACTTGCATAATAAAGATACCTGATCTGAGTGTGTAAGTAACTAACTGGTATTGAAACCATACTAGGATTGGATTGATCAAACTGTGAACACCTACTTTAACCTTACCGAGCAAACCAAAGGTGAGTTCACTACATTCGAGCATGCGTCCCAGTGGTTGGGGACAGTCAGTGGTTTGGGTAAAAACGGGTATATTGGTTAATATTCTCACCTATCATTTTGTAAGTCCCTTATTCGGGTATTAGTTGGTAGCGCTACTTAGGTTTGGCACCCTCACACCGCTCCTGGATAGGACGGATGTGAACTAATGACCCAGTCGGGCCCAGTACTAGATAGGAGTACGTGGGATAGGGCAGTCATGTACATCAGGAGCCGTCTTGTTCGGAATTGAGATATTAACAATATTACTTGCATTGGTTATTGAACTGTTTTACATACAACTGGTAACAAACGTTTTCTGAAACTGTCAACTCGCCAGCTTTGTCTGATACACTTGTTACATGCTCGCAGGTCATTAGGTACTTGGGAACAGGAACTTGCTGGCTGGAGGGCGTGAGTGGTCATGGTTGCATTGATGGGTTATTTATTAAACATTTATTTACTATGGTTGTTTAGAAAGTATTTACATTATGTTACGTTAACGCTTCCGCTGAACTTGATGGTTTTTGAATTACTTATGTTTGGATTTTATTACTATTAAATGATGAAACTTTATTTTAAACTTGCGGATTCAATGTAATTGGTGGCTCATTACTAGTGGTCACACGCCTAACAGGGACACTCCCTAAGTGGTAAATTGAGGGTGTGACAGTTTGGTATCAGAGCCACTGGTTATAGTGAACTTGGTTTTAAAAACGTTTTTATAAAACCAGACTATAACCAAACAAGTTCTGAATACGACCATGACACTCAGCTCCAGACTGCAAGGTTCGTCTCTCGTATACTCATTGTACTGCATAACTAGTGAACACTTACATATGATATTGCATGTGATTGCATGTTTAGCACAACAGTATGAATTCATGTATTACTTGCATGTGTTATGTGACTGATAGGGGGTATTTCCCTAAACATCCATGATTTACGTTTCGTGATGCTCTTTGTTTGCTACTCGAGTTGGAGGAACCATTTGACATAAGTTAAGAGGAACTGAGATGAGCATGCAAACCGCAGTATTATTGTGGGTGCACACACAATAATAATGTGGGGTGCATGTGAGTCCCAGTGAGTCTTAACAAGTGAAAAAGGGGTTCCGTTCCGTTATTTGATCAATGTGAAACACAACAGTGTATAGGAGTCGTAGCATTGATTGTCTCCTACTTGAACATGATCTTTTCACTCCTTTCTGAATCCTTACGAATCTCGATGCTATCGAGTATTACATGAACACCCATCTGAACGCCTAGCGAACTGTGTAGAACGTTAGGTGCCTGTATGAACGTCCCAGAGTTGGATGCCGCAGCATTGAATGATTTGTGTATACCATTTCTCGCCTTTCTCCGTTTGCTGGAACTTAACGTATTGATGTCTTAAATCCCGAAGTGCGATCACTTCTGCAACACTCTCGCAATATACCGTGTATTACTTCGACAACTTGCAGGGACGATGGACAAGAGGGTAAACGTAGTACTTTACCGACTTCAGCATTTGAACGACCCTAGTTACCGGCAACGAACACCAGCAAATTGACACCAATCGAATCCGTAACCCTAGTCAGTGATCGATGGGAATCAACTCTTACGAATCAATCGGGATATGAACGATGACAATTGACTATAGAGTGGAATGTGTAACTTCCCGCACCGTGAGTAGTGCCTGAGTACGTGGCATGGAATGTGAAAAGATAGTCCCTGTTGGTGAAAGGTCACAGGGTCTCGTTACTAGCAACGACATTAGAGGCAACAGTCACGACAACATCAACGTACTTGTAATGGTAACCAACAGTATGGAAATGAAGGCGCCTATGACATGAAGTGGCCGTTGTTAAATCAAAACGACAACAACCAAGGAAACGACGGCCGTACTGGAAATCCTCACAACGAGTACATCAACACGGGAAATGATGCCCATGGAAGGGCATTTGGGGTTGGCGTGAGCGACGCCAGGATGATAACAACATGGTGGCCTGCACGTTCTTAGTAACAAATCGCTTCGTCACTATTCTGCTTAACCCTGATGCTTCTTGAAACCGAACATGTTGTGGAATCGGCTGATGGCATGTCTACTGAAACCTCATATGGTTGTTGGGATGCAAACTCGACCTTGTGGGGCAAGTGTTCGACATTGACCTTCTTTCTATTACCCTTGTTAGTTTTGATGCCGTGGTCAGTATGGGTTGGTTATCCAGATATCGTGCAAATATGCCCTGTGAAGGGAAAATTGTCACCTATTCCAAAGTATCAGAGTTGTGTAAAGGTTAGCATCAATTCTGCGATGAAAGCCCAGAAGTGTCTACGGAGGGGTTACCCTGCCATTGTTAGTAACTGTTATTGATGCTAAGGTTAAGAAAGAGAGGATCGATGATCCACCAGTTGTTTGTGATTTCTTCCGATGAGCTACTTGAAGAACTTCCAGGATTACTTCCACAACGGCGGAATCTCAGTTTGATCTCACGCCAGATGCAGCTCCGAATATTCGTACTCTTACCGACTTGCACCAGGAGGGTTACAAGAGCTGCCTAATTAACTACAGGAACTGTTGAACAGGAGTTTTGTCAGACCTAACTTTTTCGCTCTGGGGAACCCCAGTTATATCCGTAAATATAAGCCTTTTCGTATGTGTTCTGATTATAGAAAACTCAGCAAGGAGACAGTCAAGAACCGGTCGTTTCAACCATGTAATAACACCCTGTTAACCAGTTACGAGGGGCAAGCTTCAATTCGAGGATTGATTAACGAACGAGCTATTATCAGATGTAAGTCCAAGGGAAGAATGTTCCTGGAACGGCATATCGAACGCAATACGGCCATTGCGACTTTGTACACCATGACCATTGAGTTAATCAACACACCAGCAGCTTTATGGACTACATGAATCGACCGTGTTTAGTGATGACGTTCTGGATCATTTCCAGGAGAAAGGAACAACATGGGCGGCATATGTATCCTATTCTAGAGCTCCTGAGGGAGAAGCCACACCGCGCGAAGTCTCGATAAAAGGTAACTTCTGGATTTGGGAGGTACATTTTTGGTTATAAAAACAACGAAGTGGGAATACACGTGGATCTGGCTAAGATCCATTTTATTAGAAATTGATCGACACCAAAGATCCCTTCGAGGATGCAGCAATTTCTTGGTCTCATTAGATGCCATCGTAGATCAATCGCAGGATTTTCGAAGATCGCGCAGCTTAAATCTCTTTAGCACAGCAGGGTGTTGTGTTCGTGGAAGACAAACCAGGGGGACGTCTTTTCAGCTTTCGAATCCCAACTCTGCAATGTTTACACACCGATGCAACACGAGAAAGTGACGACTTACGTAATGGGGTTACAAATAGGAACTGCACGACACACAACCAGCGGTGGAAACCATGGTCTTTAGATTTAAGTTGGAGGCATTACTTGGACGGTACCAAAGGCACTAATTAGACCAATCACAAGGGCCTCCCGTGTACCATTGTTTCAAAAAGAGCAAAACATGCAATGGCATCGCTGGATGAAACCTCTGAATGACTTCGGCTACGGAACCTAAATGCGTACGAGCTTTGCAACTCACTATCGACTCTAACTTATCTGATCAGACTCGCTCTTTTCAAATAGGAATAGGATTTTCAAGTTGAACCCATGCGGGGCATGGAGAGGCAACTGTTGCCAAGTCGGACGATATTCGCTACCTCATGGAACGAATGTGGGTCTCATCATACGGCAACTGTAGGGAACTCGTGTTGAGCGAAGTACACCGGCCACATAATTCTAGTCGTCTGGGTTTTGGAAGAGAGACATTAGGATCTATAAGTCTTGAATTGGTGATCGAGTATGAAAGCCCACCTAGTAATGTATGTGGATGATGTTGACTCGTGCGAAAGTCTAGGTGGGATAACAGAAACCTTCTAGTGGTGTCAACTACCAGAAACACCCGTTTGGAAATGGAAACAGACTGCCACGGATTTTGTCGCAGGCCTACCTAAATCTCAGAACAGAACCGATATCACTTGAGTGATCGTTGATTGGATTATCACACATAACCAGTACACTTTCTTGCAATCGAGGAGACTGACGAGTCTTCACAGCTTGTGAATATTCCTCTGAGAGAGGCGGTTTTTAGGCACGTGGTGCCAACTCCTGTATCTCTGATTTTGAACTATGCTCGATTTATGACAGGAACTACACAGCACTCGTGGCTCACGCCTAGTCATGAGCATTACTTGTCACCATAGGGCAGATGATCAGAGTAAACGAACCAACCAGACACTCAATAGCTTGCGGCGAGCATGCGTGCGATTGAGTTTAGTAAGAGTTAGAAGGACACATACCTTTGGCTGAGTTCTACCGTAACAGTTATCATTCTAGTATTCAGACAGTTCTGTTTGAGGCCTTGCATGAGCAGTAACGTTAAACTCCCTGTTGGATTAGGGTGGAGGACAACCTAATCACGGGTCCAGGACTTGTACTCGAAACTCTTAGGAAGATTGCTTGGATCAGAAATCGTTTGGCGGCAATGCGTGACCGTCAGGAAAGCTGATAAGCTTAGGAAACACTGGGAGTTCGCTGTAGGCGAATGTGTCATAATCGAAAGTCTCACCCTGGGATGGCGCGGTACGCTATAGAAAACGTAGCAAGCTTCGTTCACGATACGTTGGGACAGATTTCTGGAAGAATCGGTAGCATGGTCTATAAACTCGAGATTACCCGGTGAAGTGAGTAACGTTCACCATATAATTTATGCCTAGAACCTAAAGAAGCGTTTGTTCGATGGAACACTAGTGATACCCTTATTAAAGCCTAAGATTAATGACAAGTTGTCGTTTGTGGAGGAACCCATTGAAAACATGGACCAGGAAAACAAGGGCTGTAAGCACAATCGAATCTCAATCATGAGAGTTCGTAGGAACTCAAGACGTGGACTGGAGATCACGTGGGAATGCAAGGATCAGATTAGATCCGAGTATCCTTGACTGTGCAAACTGCTGAATCAAACGTTGACGTAACCGACGAATTTCGGGACGAAATTCCTTTCAAGTTAGGGATGATGTGGTACCCGGGGGAAAAACCCACAGTTATCCTGATCCGTCATTGCACTTTTAGGAGACTGTTTACCAAATTTCGGGACGAAATTTCTTTCAAGTTGGGGATGATGTGACAACTCGTATTTTAGAGCCTCTCGTCGTACCCTGATGTAACCTATACGAACTTTATGTGATTAGTAATGTATTAATTTATATTGAACGTTTACAAGTTGTTTATACGTGATATGGAAATGTTAAGTGTGAGTGTTAGTTGTAATATAATCTAGTCGCCAAAGGTCCGAGTCGCACACTCTATTCCTGATCGCACATCTCCTCATTCCTTGATGAGTTTGTCATCGGCCCAAACTCCCATAATTAACTTGTGCACCGATGCCGGCCCAAACTCAGCCCAACCGTAAGCCCTTGTTTGACTCAAACCGCCACCCTTGCCAACTTGGTTTGGCAGCCCAATTTTATGGGCTTAAAGCCCCACTCGGCCAAGACAGACCCGACCCAAACCTTTACTATATTGTGTACGTATTATTCTACATAACACACTTACAAAACAAAAACCCTATTCCCTCTTTCCTTTCTACATCTTGACGGCAGCAAGGATGCATCTTCCTTCTCACTTGGTCGCAACCAATCGAAGCCCCACTCTCGTTAATATTCTAACGGTTAGTGTTATGCTATGAAATAATTATACTTTTTGATATGTTATGGCGGTGTTCTCGCTGTTTTGTTTATCCCTAGTTGTTAAGGAAAACGATTGTGTGTTTCTTTTAATATTGCGTATGAGTTGTGATTACGATAATTGTGATTTTATGTGGATTTAAAGGATGAATGGCAATAGGTATTCGCTGGAATAATGATAACTGTTTGAACCGATGTGGAAAGCAAAACGATTTGATTGACCTAGAAGTGTTGTGATTGTTATTTCATGTGGGGTTTATTATGTTTAAATTGTATAATAACATGAGGGTTATAACAATAATTATTAGTTGGTTTAGTTTCATTCTAATGATTGCTGAGGTTTTAAGATGAAATTGAATTGCATGATGTTGGCTATTATCGAAGTATGTGCATGCACTCAATGTATGATTCATAATCAATTTTTATATAACAGTAGTGGATATCCTAATCAATCTTGATGTTAATCAGTTATGACGGCCCAATAGAATTGTAGGAACATGGTTGGATAGAACTTGACAAATTGAATAAGAAATGGCGGCCCATGTGCTTGATCAAATCAAACCATATAGATATTTTAATAATGTTGTAAGTAGGCATATCATGTGCAATAAACGGTGAGATGATGTTTGGCTTGTGAAATTGAAATCTGTGAAGGTGGCGGCCACTTCTTGAATAGTATACAAGATATAACCTTAGTGCACAAAGACTAGGAATGATGGTGATGGGATGGACAGTGAAAACCGTGAACATTGGGTTGGGGAAGATATCGAACCAGACACATCTCGGGTTATCCTGTTGGGCCGCACACGATTATTAAACACCCACATGTGTTTTGTTATTTATATAAATACGGATATACAGTTTGTTAAACTTAAAGCATGAATTAAGAAAATATGCTTACGTTTATTTTATCAGCTTGCTATGTGTCGGTTGTAGCATGAAATTACGATGTGAGCGTATACGTGAATCAACTATGTGTGTGTAAATGGAAATTGAGTTGTTAACGTGTGACATTATGGTGTATGGCTTGTGATGTGAAGGTGTGTGTACATAACTTGAATACTCGCTGTAATTCGTTTGATAATATATGCCAAGCTTGTTCATACTTGCATAATAAAGATACCTGATCTGAGTGTGTAAGTAACTAACTGGTATTGAAACCATACTAGGATTGGATTGATCAAACTGTGAACACCTACTTTAACCTTACCGAGCAAACCAAAGGTGAGTTCACTACATTCGAGCATGCGTCCCAGTGGTTGGGGACAGTCAGTGGTTTGGGTAAAAACGGGTATATTGGTTAATATTCTCACCTATCATTATGTAAGTCCCTTATTCGGGTATTAGTTGGTAGCGCTACTTAGGTTTGGCACCCTCACACCGCTCCTGGATAGGACGGATGTGAACTAATGACCCAGTCGGGCCCAGTACTAGATAGGAGTACGTGGGATAGGAGGTCAGACAAAGGCTCGAATGGGAGTTGACATGTCAAAGGTGAAATGTCACAACTGCGGCATCTACGGGCATTTCGCACGTGATTGTCGGAAGCCGAAGATGGAAAGATCGAACAGAGAAACTACTCTCAAGGAAACAACTCAAGACCTCACAACAATTCAGCAACTACTTCAAACTCAAGTGCTCGTCCAAGTGGTTCTGAAAATCCTACACCTTCAACAAACAATGCTATGGTGGCTCAATCTTTACAAAAGGTGACTGAGCCTTACGACTGGGGTTGTGCATTGGAATACTTTTCAGGAGCTATTGTGTCACAAGCCTTTATAGCTGAAATTGTCAACGAAGAAGTGTGTGAAGAGATTGTCGAAGAGACTAGCATTGAGGAATTTGCGGTTGTAGCTGAAGAAATGTGTGAAGAGATTGTTGAAGAGACTAGCATTGAGGAACTTGCAGTTGTAGCTGAGGTTCTTGGGGAAGAGTTGAATTCGGGAAATGTTTCTGAGAATGAAGATAACCCGAATGAAGAGTCTGTTGAAAAGGCTAACAAAACAGAAGATGGAGAAAAGGGAGAACGCTTTTAATTCAACATCTCCACAGCCGAAATGCAGCAATTTGCGGATGCAGAAACTAAAAGGTTGGAAGAAAAATCCGGAGAAAGCGAAGCGTGTGCATTCATGGCTGGCATTGAGGTAAAATCATCTTCTGTAGATAAGCGATGTGCTAGATGTGTTGAGTTTGTGACTAAGATTGATAGATACGCACTTCATAACACAAACTTAATTGCAGATTTAGAAAAATCCAGAGAACTCATTGCTGTTTTGTCTAATTCGGATAAAGAACACCGAATTAAGATAAAAGCGCTGAAAAATGATATCTCTGAATTTGAGAGACTTGTGGCTCAGGGAACTGTTAAAAATCAGGAATTAAAATTTGAACTTGAAATGAATCAAAATTGTGTTTTGGAAAAGAACAAAATCATTTTGGAAAAAGATAATCTGATTTTAGACCTGCAACGAAAAATTGAGAAGTTCAGGGATTCATCTGAAGTGATGAATTTCTGTATTAACAGCCAACGTCTCAAAGAATCTGAGGAAGAAATGTTCGGCATCGGTTATAAGAAAGTGCCTCCACCGGTAAACCATAATTATACAACGATGCCAAGCATTGATCCTGAATTGGCAAATTTTGTGCCAACGACTCCTCTGACGGTTGAACCGCAAAGTGAGTCAGAATTTGAGACAGATGAAGTTACTGATTCAGATCAGTCGAAGATGAGTGGAGTTTCGAAGAAAAATGAAGTAAATTTTGAAAACATTGAAAATTTGATAAACAATAAGATTTTGGAAATGCTTAATCAAGTTCAAAATGTGAAGTCAAAACCAAAGTCACGTGGGAAATCTAAAAAGTCTTTGAAAAACATCCCTAAAACTGAGTTTGTTAAAGGGGAGGATTTTGGCAAAGAAGAAGTTAAAATCGAAACTGGTTCCAACTCTCAGTTTGTGAACCAAATTTCGAAAAATTCCACCAACAACTCATCATCTTCGACCACTCATGAGGAACGTCCAAAGAATGCTGCAAAAATTCGCAAATGTTATAAGTGTCGTGGGAAAGGACACTTAGCAGCAGATTGTCCAGATGACAAGGGTAAATCTCTTGTTGATCCTGATCAAAAGAAACCTTTTGTTGAAAAACCACAAAATGAAGTAGTCAATGTTGAAAAGAAAAACGGTAAAAATCAGAAGGTTGAGACTAACAAAGTGATTAAACAAGAAGTAAAACCTGTTGTCAAAACAAATGTTAAATCACAACAAAAACAGGATCATGGGGAGAAACCAGTTAATATTAATCGTGGTGAAAGATCGGAAAGTTCATCTCAAAAACATGATACTCGTGAGAAAACCCCTCACAAACGACAAAATCATGTTACTTTCCAAACATTTGAGAATGTCCAACGTTCTGGAGGTTCGAACAACAACTATGTTAGACCTCATGCACAGAACAGATTCGTGAATGATCGAAATGCGTCACCCCCTCGATTTTCAAATCAAAGACAGCATTCGGATAATCATCCACGATCATTCTCAAGACACGATGATGGTCCTAGATTTGGTAGGAATTTTGAGCCACCCAGGAATCAAAATTACGGATACCAAAACTATGGAAGCCGAGATTATGGAAACTCTAGTTATACCTACAGATCGTCAACTCCGTATAATCCACGATTTGCGGGGAGTCATTCCAACAATTTCCGAAATGGAAATGGAGGACACAATGGCAATGATGGTTATTTCAAAGAGTTTTCTTATGTTGATGAATCGGGACGACCCAAGACCATCATGTCTTGGGTCCCACACTCTAACTAAATTTTCTTGTTGGGGAGTGTAGGAGCAGCTGAAAAGAGCTATCTATATTTGGTATATCGATAGTGGCTGTTCCATACACATGACGGGAAATAAAGAGTTATTGAACAATTTCAAACAAATCCGTGGTGGTTATGTGAATTTTGCCGGTGAGAAGGGTGGTTACATCTCCGGTGAAGGATCTGTGTCAAATGGGAAAATTACGCTGCATAAAGTGAACTTCGTTGAAGAACTGAAGCATAACTTGATGTCGGTTTCTCAAATATGTGATAACAAGTACACGATGATGTTCACCGATAAAGCTTGCTTCGTGTTGCGTCCGGGATTTGTGGTCCCTGAAGATTGGATCGTTATGAGGGCCCCAAGGGTGAATAACACATATGTCATGGACATGCGCCCGTTGGTTAGCTCATCTGCTCCAGTGACATGTCTACTTTCAAAGGCGACTGAAGATCAATCGTATCTCTGGCATAGGAGAATGGGCCACGTGCATCTGCGAAAAATGAACCACTTAGTGAAAAACAACTTGGTGTTAAGGGTTCCTTTACGTAGTTTCAATATACACAACAAATGTGAATCATGTGAAAAAGGAAAAATCAAACGAAAGCCTCACAAACCAAAGACTGTTAACTCAATCCAAAAACCACTTGAGTTGCTTCATATGGATCTTTTCGGCCCGATCCATGTTGCTAGCATTGGTGGAATGTCTTATTGCTTAGTTGTCACTGACGATTTCTCACGTTACTCATGGGTATTTTTCTTAAAAACAAAGGATCAAACTGCTAGTATTTTAAGAGACTTATTCAAACAACTTGAGAAAAATTATTCACTTCCTATTAAGAAAATCCGAAGTGACAACGGCACTGAGTTTAAAAATCATTATATGGATGAGTTATGTCGGGAAATGGGAATCGTTCACCAGTTCAGCGCTCCATATGTTCCTCAACAGAACGGAGTTGCAGAACGGAAGAATCGTACCCTAATTGAGACGGCCCGAACTATGCTTTCTGAATCAAAATTGCCAATTTTCTTCTGGGCCGAGGCGGTAAACACTGCATGTTATGTGTTAAATCATGTGCTTACTGTCAAAAGAGAAGATAAAACATATTATGAATTGCTTGAAAACAGGAAACCGAACTTATCTGGTTTTCAGCCTTTTGGGATTAAATGTGTTATTAAACGCACCAAGGATACTCCTAAAATGGGAGAAGTTGGTGAAGTTGGGTTCTTTTTGGGTTATGCCAATGGAACTCCCAACAAACGCGTTTATAACGTTAAGAAGCGTACCGTGGAGATCGTGTTCGATATAACTCCTTTGAGTTTCGATCCTCCACCGTCCGAATTCGGTCCCAAAAGCGGTTATGATTATGATAAATTATTTGACTCATTTGATCTTCCTGATGTTTCAGAAGAAGATTCGGAGGTTGTATACACACATCTTGTGAACAAAGATGAACTGGATGCGAGCTAGAGAGCAAGTATTCCTACTAATGTGTCTTCGAATGTTCCAGTCGCTGATTCTTCGATTGTAAACGAAGTTGTTGCTGAGCAGATCCCCAATGCAGCTGCTCAAACTACAAGTGGAGATCTATACGTTGACTTTTCAGCATATCCAAATGTTAATGCGTCTTCTGGTAATGGTGAAGCTTCTAGTAGTAATGCAAATGCTGAGGGGGAGATTCAATCGAATTTGGGAAACAATCTTCAAGCTCCGGCAATCCCAGTTCCAAGAACAAATATTCATCATCCTGTTGATAATATTATTGGGAATCCAAATGCGGGAGTGCAAACGCGAATGAGTATTTCAGAGATGCAGTGTCTGTTCTCTGCTATCAAGAAAGAAGAAATTTACAATCTTAGCCTGCATGAATGTTTTATCTCTCAGATAGAGCCGAAGAACTATCAAATGGCTCTGAAGGATAATTCTTGGTGTGAGGCGATGCAAGAAGAGTTAGCTCAGTTCGACAAGTTAAAGGTGTGGAATTTGGTCGATCTTCCGAAGGGCCAACATGCAATCAACACGAAATGGGTTTTCAAGTGCAAGAAAGACGATAAGGGTGTTGTCGTCAGAAACAAAGCACGGTTGGTTGTTCAAGGCTTCAATCAAGAGGAAGGGATTGATTATACAGAAGTTTATGCACCAGTGGCAAGACTGGAAGCCATTCGTTTGTTTCTAGCCTTTGCTGCACACATGCGTATCAAAGTCTACCAGTTGGATGTGAAAAGCGCCTTCCTTTATGGGAAATTGCATGAAACTGTGTATGTATCCCAACCACCGGGTTTCGAAGCTCCAGGGTTAGACAACAAAGTCTATCTGTTGGACAAGGGTCTCTACGGTCTCCATCAGGCTCCTCGAGCATGGTACGAGACGTTGTCAAAGCATCTATTGGAGCACGGGTTCTCGCGTGGCGCGATTGACTCCACACTGTTCATATTGAAGAACGGGGGAGATTTTCTGATCGTGCAAATTTACGTTGATGACATAATTTTTGGTTCTTCAAATGAAGAATTGTGTCGTGAGTTCGAAGCTGTGATGAAGTCAAAATTTGAAATGAGCGCGATGGGCGAGTTATCGTTCTTTCTAGGTCTTCAAGTGAGTCAAGAAAAAACCGGGACGTACGTGCATCAGACTAAGTATGTCCACGAGATTCTCAAAAGATTTGGATTGGAAGATAGCTTACCCTATGACACGCCTCTCCCGACAAATATCAAGCTTTCATCCGATGATGTGAAAGATCCTGAAGTGGATCCGACTCTATATCGAGCAATGATAGGTTCATTGATGTATCTTACTGCTTCACGACCAGATATTATGTTCTCTGTTTGTTTGTGTGCTAGGTACCAATCAACTCCGAAGGAGTCTCATTTGAAAGCAGTCAAGCGTATTTTCAGATATCTGAAAGGGACGCCTAAGCTTGGATTGCCGTATCCAGCTGAAGGTGGTCTGGATTTGATGGCGTATGCTGACGCAGATTTCGGAGGGTGCCGGATGAACAGAAAGTCAACCTCTGGCGGCGCACAACTTCTTGGGAACCGTCTTGTCTCTTGGCAATGCAAAAAGCAAGTTGCCGTTTCTCTATCCACGTGCGAGGCCGAGTACATTGCTGCATCAAGCTGTTGTGCTCAGGTCTTGTGGATTCAGCAGCAAATGAGGGACTACGGTTTGAATTTTACTCGAACTCCTATTCTTGTCGATAACAACTCTGCCATTTCCATAACTAACAATCCAGTTAATCACTCACGCACTAAGCACATAGATGTTAGGCATCATTTCATTCGCGACTGTGCTGAGAAGGGTTTAATAGAAGTGGTTAGGGTAGACACCTTGGATAATCTTGCCGACCTGTTTACAAAGACATTCGATCGGGCTAGATTTGAAAATCTGGTCCGAATGATTGGCATGATCAACCCCGAGTAAAATGCTTTTCAAAACTCGCATAGAAACTTTATTTTATGTTTACTGTACAGTTCTTACCGCTTTCAAAAAATTGAAAAACTCCAAAAATATTTTACTTAGTTGCAGGATAAATTTTAAGAAAAATGCAAAAACATTTGAAAAATATAAAATGAAGTCGTGTTGAGATATAAGGGAAATGATAGTACATCGGTTAGTCGTATCTGGTGCAGGATTATAGTAATATATAAAATTAACCGTTAACTGTAACAGCTTCATTATACGTTGCTTCGGTAGGTTTTACGCGTCAATAAGAACCTGTTTTTGGTATATAAACATAATGGACTGCGTAACTTGTGTGGTACATCTCTCGGATATATGGTCTTGGTACCGTAATTTCGTTTGATAGATTGCCGAGGTTCTGAGATACGTGGTCTTTATGCTGTTTATCATCTGGGTATCATGGTTGTTTCTTTTACCGAAAACAACGGGGACGCAAGTCTAGATCTTCCATGATACCATACATACGTGTAAATATCTTTAATACATGATGCATTCGACCCAAATAAGTGATAAACAATCACATGTCCCACAAAATCATGCGGGAGTCAAGTTCGTCTCTTTGTCTGTACGATGGTACTAACTTGTTCACGGACTTGCTCCTGTGCCCTTTGCATCTGAAATTCAAGTTCCTCCTCAATAAGTGATTCTATCACAAAGGACTTGTTTTCAATTCCAAATAAGTGAGTATCTCACATTAGCTTATACGTCAAAAACAGATGATAAATGGTATACTCACCAGTAAGATGATCTCTCGTGCATACCTAGATACGAGAGTATATTCTGAGGTGGGTAAACATAGTTACTGTCAGCTTAATACACTTAATTCCATATCTCGAAAACAGTGTTCGAAAGCGTGCTAAAGCTTAAGTGGACCACAATACCGTTGAACGTCTTGAACTGTTAATATCATTCTAAGAGCTTAAACTGATAAACTATGTTCTTGTGTTGGATATTGACAGAAAATTCGATATGATCCCTTTGCTCCGATTTCACAAAAAGATAATTAGTGTAAATACGTTCGTAGGTTTAATTTCTTTATTCAGTCAAAAATTCAAAAAAAAAATCAAAAAGATTTTGCTTTCTTGTTTCTATGTGCGAGTTATCATTTTGAAAATTTCTCTAAGGGTTGTGAATATTCTTTAATAAGGTGTTAAACATCAAGTTAGGTAATCTTAAAATAAGTCTTTTGTATAGAAATCGGCCGTGCAAGATCCATCTAAGTGTGTAGGTAATCACGTCATTTTAAGGTGTTTCGGTAAATCTGGTTCCAAGTTGTGATATTTTTCCAAAAGTATAATTTTTGAAGTAAGTTGTTCTGAATGATCGTGTTTTGAAATACAATTTCTTAAATATTGGTTGTTTATTATTTCATTTGTTGATTCCGGGATATTGGAATTAGTTTTGGGATCCAGGTTTGGGCCGAGTGTCTTCTGGGTTAAGTTTCTTAATCCTGGGTTAAGTGTTTCAGGTCTGGATCGTTCGTCACAAAATGGAAGATTTGCAGAAGCTGTGTGCGTCTGGATCGTTCATCACAAGATGGAAGATTTGCAGAAGCTGTGTGCGTCTGGATCGTTCAACACACGATGGAAGATTTGCAGAAGCTGTGTGCGTCTGGATCGTTCATCACAAGATTGAAGATTTGAAGAAGCTAAGACGTCTGCCATTTCATTCCTTTGAAGAAGATCAACCGTTAGCTGATCAATACATCAAAGTCGTGCAGTTCTGTGTGGAAATCCAGGCAGCAAGTTCTCGAAGAAAGTATAAAGGTCTCAAGACAATGAAGACCATGCACTGATCAAGGGGGAGTTTGTTAATGCACTTTAGGTGATAAGTGCATGACTCCCATGTTACCAATGAAAGGATGAAGATCTCAAGTCCAATGAAGACCATGCACTGATCAAGGGGGAGTTTGTTAATGCACTTTAGGTGATAAGTGCATGTCTCCCATTCTAGAGGGTCTTTATTGTACTTTGTTGAAAGATAGTCCTAGTTTTATCCTAGGGAAAGTTTTGTCCCAAGTTTATCCTAGGGAAAGTTTTGTCCCAACTTTATCCTAGGGAAAGTTGTCCCAACTTTATCCTAGGGACATTTGTCCAAGGTTTATGTTAGGGACAAAAGGTCAGGGGTTTAAGGCTAGGAACTTTGTCTGAGTTTTGTCTAGGGCAAAAGGTCAGAGTTTTGTATTGTTTGTTTTGTCCGGGCTTTCTAGTTTGTCTTGAAATTCCGGGTTTTGCCTTGTATTTATACCTTTATGTGGAATAGACAAGGCGGCGATTCTGTGTGAAATTCTGTGCACCTAACCCTAATCATTGTATTTTTGTCTGGCGGCTGCTTTGTGTGAGTGACGTCATTCATCTTCATCAAGAATACTCAGTGTATTCTTGATTTCTCTCTCAAATCCTTGCATTCTAGTGTTTCATCTGCAGTAGTTGATCATCAGGTGGATTCCGCACACCGGTTGGTTGCTTTAGCTGAGTGAGATCTTGGATTAGGAGGCCTTACAAGTGGTATCAGAGCGTGTGCTCATACTACTGTAGGTGTTTCTTAGTTTGAAGGCTTTTGTGAGAAAAGTTCATCTTTGATAGGGTTTAGTGAGTGTTTTAGTGAGTTTTTGTGTTTTATTCATGATTCTTCATTCATTTCTAGTGATTTGGTGATGGATTTTGAGTAGTTTGGTGATTTTTTTGTGTCAATCTTCATCTGGGTTTTACAGGGGTTTTTGGTTCTTGTTCATACAGTGCTGAAGGAGAAAAAGTTTCTGAGTTTGATCTTTGGTAGCTTGGTCCGTGGTTTACACTTTGTGTTTGTGTCTCCGGGGTATTGTTGAACCAGTGTGAAGTCACATTGGGGAGATAGTCCGGAGATTGGTTCTTCTGAGTTTCAGATATCCATGTCCGAAGTTTGTGTGTTAGGTTAATTTGTCTGAGTTTCACTTAGTCCCTAGAGTCCGAAGTTTTAAGAAAGTTCCCAGGTCCGAACTTTGTCTTCGTTATTGAGTCTGAGTTCTTTTTGGATTTAATATTATTATTTATAGTCCGAGTTTCATAGTTTAGCTTAGATCTTTTAGTGTAGTCCGACTTTTATCCTTTTATTCTTGTCTGAGGTTTGTTTTGTTGTCTGAGTTTTATTGTTTTAGTGTCCGATGTTTAGGACTAGTGAGTTTTATTGTCTTAGTGTCCGATGTTTTGTTGTCTGAGTTTTATTGTCTTAGTGTCCGACTTTTATTCTTGTCTGAGGTTTGTTTTGTTGTCTGAGTTTAGCACATGGGAGACATGCACTTATCACCTAAAGTGCATTAACAAACTCCCCCTTGATCAGTGCATGGTCTTCATTGGACTTGAGATCTTCATCCTTTCATTGGTAACATGGGAGTCATGCACTTATCACCTAAAGTGCATTAACAATGAGTAAACTATTTACCAAAATGGTGTTGGTGGAAAAGTATTTATCAAAATCATGTTTTTAATAGATTTTTTTTGTTTGTCATTCCTAATCTCATTGGATAATTCTAATGATTTGAATACCTATAATTTAATCATGGTATTGTATCTTTCACTTAACTTATTTTTATGAAATCTTAAAAAAGCTTGTTTTTTAATCAAACCTACTTATATAAAAAAAACCTTCGTGTGATCTCATGAACTTTATTTATACACACTTATACTCTCATAACTATATAATTAATAAAAAAACTGAATATTATATTAAAACTCTAGTTGATAGGAGTTGTTAAACAATTGAACTCATTTTCAAAATATTCTTCGTGTTTTTTTTTTCTTCTACACAACCTATTGATTTTGTTGCATTATTTTTTGTCAAGTTACGACATTACAGATATCCACACACATGTCAAAAGACATTTCCTTATTATCCGCACACACAGATCTCTCATTCTTTGCTTTAGGCCTAGTAACCTATTAAAGACTTAAAAAACATTTATTCTAATCCCATGCCAAATCTAGAAAAAAAAATAGGGATAGATAAATGCATGCACCTAAAGTGGTAGTTTTTTTTCCTAATATAGTAGTTGCCTATCATTGGAAAGGGACAGGTAAATGCTTTTTTTTCTAATATAGTACTTGCCTATTAGGTCATCCGTAGTCATAAAGCTTCTTGTGTGGGGTTATGCGACACGTGTCATGCCACGTCATACGGGGGTTTTATGGGGCTTTATATCACTAGAGCCGGTAGTCATAAAGTCTCTACCCATCATTACCTAATTATTAATTTTCAATTTTATTAATTAATTATAAAAAAACCTTGCTTTTTTGTGATTGGTCAAAATTTTGAAAAGAACCTCCATAACGCCGCGAAATGCATGGCGCCTCCCCCCTTTTTTTGCCCCATAACGCCGCCCGTCGCGGTGTGCGGGGCGTTATGGCCTAAAAAACCCACTCTTCGCGCCCCACTACAGGTAAACTTATTGGAAATAAGGTCTTCTTGAATATAATCAACAATAAATTTAACAAGAAAAAAACTCTTTAATTAAAATTGAAGGTATAAGAACCCTAAACATATAACCCTTGTTTATACTAAACAATCCCTTTGGAGAACAACAAGTAACCTACTCCTATAAATAAACTGCCTAAAATAAACTAAACCATTTAGCATCCTTCAACTTTTAAGTTACAACAAGATTAGTCCCAACACCCATAACTGGTTTAACTGTGATACCCAGTGTGATCATGTCAGTGTATTAATCTCACTCAAGGTATCATACAAGCACAATATGGAAATGGTTATACAGTTCTTGCAATTTTTTGATAAAGAAATACGTCCACACATGTATAAGTAACTCCTAAGTTTGTTCAAATCGTACTGGTTAGTTATTTCAGTTGTCCCCAAGGGATATGTTGTGGTGCCGTGGTAGTAAGGTTTCACTCATCTATCAAAAAGATGGAGGGTTCAGATCCGGCAAGGTGTAGTTATAGAGATAAAGGGTGATTAAAATATTTTTTAATCATCCTTTTATTTTAATCACCCTCTATCTCTATCGATAAGAGTATTTAGTACTAGGTTAGTTTGCTGTTAAAAAAGGTTATATAATCACACATGAACAAGCACAAACGCCCCATCGATCAAAGGAATTGCATGATCTAGACAAAAGTATAGATTGAAATACATACCTAAAGGGATAGTTTTGGTGTTTGCAAACTAACGCATAGACGGCGAGTGTGAGTGGTATATTAAAGTAACTTCTTGTTGATACACCAAGGATTATAGAAGGACGATGTATGGAATAAGTGAAAGATTTTGAGTAGGAAGCTAAAATGTCTTCCACATCATAGTAGAAATTTGGTAAAGGTAGTCTAGGATAATCCTCTATGAAGGGTGAGTCATGAGGGCTAAGTTGAGTTGAAAGAATTGGATCAAAAAGAGGACCTACATAGTGTTTTGAGCCTGTTTGCAACGTTACATGACTGAGTTTTGAGTTAGGAGAAGAAGTTAATGCATTAAGGACATTAGAAAGCATAGTGGTGTTAAGGGAAATGCAGACTTGTTCAGTTACTTGGAATTGTATGGCTAGCCAAAAGACATGGGTGATTTGGGATGAAAGTGGAGCCAGGATTTCATGTGTTTGGTGTTGGTTTAGGGTGTCTAACATGATGTGCTTGTCGAGGAGGGAGGATGGGAACCAGGTGGGTAATGATCGTCGTGATACACCGTAGACAGTCCACGGACCGCCTATTGCTGTTGGCTGCTTTAAGGCCTCGATGATGGCATCACCCATCATGGCGGTGACACCCACTATAAGAGCCACTGCTTGTCTGGGCTTTGCTTGCTCCATTGTGTGACAGTGTTGGTGATGGTGACTGAAAGAGATGAGAAATATGATATGGGGCTATGAACTTTATATAGTTGAGGAGATGAAGTACTATAGCTTTTGCTTTATGTGACCTTTGATTTTGCTTATTAGGTGTACCCGATTCGAACTTTCACCTATTTTTAACAGTAAGAGGGTGTTTGGGGTTCCTTATTTTGAGGGTAAAAGGACTTTTGAAGCGCAAAAGTCCTTTTGAAAGTGTTTGGCTTTTCTTCTTATGTGAGAGGGATTTGTCAAAAGTCAGGAATTCTTGACTTATTTTGGCCAAAATGACTTTTCAAAAGTTGAAAATAAGCTAAGCCAAACATGCCCTAAATTTGAATTACTGATGAACCATTGAAGTATAATCGTGTCATCAACGAAATCACTCTATCATATCCAACTCCACTGTACGCCAAACTTTCACCTATTTACAAAATATAAATTTGCAACATTTTGTTGCTTTACATTCTTGTAACTTATGGATTTGGTGTTTTTCAAAAAAGTTTTTGTATTTTCCATTTTTTTACCTAAAGGTCCTTATCTTTTGCATTTAACCTCTTTAACTTTTTTACTTTTAACCCATAGCTTTTCATCTTTTACAATTTAACCTCCACACTTTTTATTTTTAACTTTCACCCCCCATACTTTTCATGTTTTGCAAGTTTTTCGTTTTACGTTTCGTTCTAAATTTTGCGAGTCAACACGCCGCAACATGCGTGTGAGGTTCAACCGTTTTTCGTCTGTTTTTTCCTGTTTGACAGACCAGTCACAATGCATATATTTTTCTTCGTTTAACAAGTTCGTCGTAACGCGCGGATCCTAAATCGACTTAGTTATTATTTTCAACGTTTAACGTTTATGGCTAATTTCTTTGCATTAACACGTTGCAACGGACGTGCGTGGTTGAACAATTTTACGTCTGTTTTTCGTTCGGTGTTATTTTTTTACTTTTTTATTTTATTTTTACGAGCACTTCTAATGTTGATGGTCGTTGTCAGTGGTGTGACATTAGTGCTATTTGTCACGATTTTAAGAACGTATTTAACCTATTAAGTTATTACTAATAATTTGTTTCGAGTTTACCACCGTACTCAATTTACTTAAGAAAAAAATATTTTTTTACGTGCATATTTTTGTGTACGTGTCAGTATAAATTCGATTTGCTCTACATTTTGACGTAAACTTTTCCTGGAAATGATTCAGGTTTAATATAATACATGTTCATTTGAAAAAACATTTTTTTCATGCACATTTTTTATGTACGTTTCGGTATAAATTCGAGTTGGTGTATGTTTCGACGTAAACTTTTTTGGAGAACGAGTCAGGTGAAATATAATATGTTTTCGTGATTATTTTATGAATGTTTTGTAAATTTTGTTTCGGTCGGAGTGGAGTCAAATTGTGGTTTTTTTCCCCTCTTTTTAAACGCTCTAATTAATCTCTTTTGATTATACTTGTCAACTTTTCCATTATACCCGTTACATTTTCTATATATGACTAGGGTCACATGTAATATGTTATGATTGTACGGTATAAATTTGATTTACTTTATGTTTTAATCCAATCACATTGTTTATATAGGTTACATTGAGTTCAATCGATTACGTCGAAACGTGTGTTTTCATACGGTTAACATATCACATAATGTTTGAACTAATTTATTTGATGTTTGTGATGTACCCGTGCGCGTTGCGCCACGGGTATTAATGCTTTGAACTAATTTATTTGATGTTTGTGATGTACCCGTGCCGCAACGCGCACGGGTATTAATGCTAGTTATGTAATCAATTATATAAACTTGCCGGTGATAATATTTAGAGAAATACAGGGTAAAATCTAAATCATTGGTTTAGATTATTTTAGTCTTTTAAGAGCATTCCCATGCCATCTATCAACCCTTCCCTTATATTTAAAATTAAAAAAAAAAACTACTAAAATTTCACTACATCCCATCAACTATTTCTCTACCCTACACCTTATGCTTTAAAAAATTGTTACACTAACTTTTCATATATAAAAAAACTAATATTCAGCATCATAAATGGTAAAATTCCTTTAAAAGGGTAATCTCTACCCCGGCCTTGTATTTTGAAAAACTGTTACACTAACTTTTCATATATAAAAAAACTAATATTCAGCCTCCATAAATGCTAAAATTCCTTTAAAAGGGTAAGAAATCATGTGGTTATGCTCTATGGTATGAGGTCGTTTATACACACTTAACTGAAAAATCTAACATGAGTTAGTGATAAGGACCACCCGAGTGCAAAAAGTACAACTATCGGTACCAACTCTGTAACTATTAAACCACGAGGAGCAAGTCTGTAATATTTGCAAACCACAGAAACCAACCAAGCATTTAACTCTTATTTTATGTTAAAGGATACATGTGTTATATCTTCACCCCCACTCAATTCCTCTTCCTTTTCAATAAATAAATAACATCCACACCTGTGTTTCCTCTTCCCCACCCAGCACCAATCTTTATACTTTGTTCATCAATGTGTATTAATATAATGAAGAGAAAACATTTTCTTCATAAAAATAAACCACCATGTTCATTGATTTATTAATTATTTAAATCAGTTGATGAAAAGTATCTATAATTTAAATCAATTTTATATATTATCAACCACCACGTTCATTGATTTATTAATTATTTAAATCACTTGAAGAGACCCCAAAAAGTATCTAATATAAATCAATTTCATATATTATCAACTAGTATAAAATGCGCCGCGTTGTACGTTACGCCGTAACATAAACTTGAGTAATACTACTAAAATGTGGATAAAAACATACGTGATGGTATATTCGCAAATCATGAAAAAGCTACGCTGTGAATTAAACTCGAATAAAACTATTACCTATCCGAAATTGTTATAATGGATAAATAACTTTTATAAATGAATCAGAAAAAAAATATATAATTATTCTATTACTTCTAAAGTATAGTAAATATAATACACAAATTGTTTAACATATATAATCAAAACATAGCAAAATAATTGCAACATAAAATGTGTTATGACATATATTGTTCCAAAGAATGGTACAATAATATAACATTGTAAAAGTAATATGAGTAAAACAGGTGAAAGTTTTTTTATTAGTTATTTATTTCTTATATATTATGGTTTGTTTAGTTAACTTTTATATATCAACATTATTGTTTTTATTAATTTCGTATATAATGTGTTAAATTTGAGATTTCATAATAAACTAAATTTGAATATTAGTATTTGGAAAGCTTTAAATGGTTTTCCTTTAAAGAAATGTGAATAATTATTATTTTCCAGTTCCTTTTATATTGTTTTTTTCGATCAAATTCAAATCTATGAGCATAATTTGAATGAAAGCACCCTTTATGTTTAAAAAAAGTAATTTAAATGGTCATAAGTATTAATTACCGTATCCCGTTAATTATCATCACCACCGTCCAGCCTCCACCCGACCAAAACACTATACCTCTAAATCCATGTTTTTTATTCTTATCTACTCGGAGGTTTATAACTAACCACACCCGCTCAAAACCTCATCGTCAGAGTATCAATGCGTGCCTGGACGCTACTTGCCGGAAAGCTCCCGATGGGTTGTTGCCGCCGTCTACCACCACCTCCCTGTTTCTGTTTCGTCGGTGTGGATCTAACAGTCGTAACGAAGAACACCATTACCCATGGGCGAAGCTTTAAAAGGGGTGGGAGGGGGCGGCCGACCCCCGAACTTTTCGCTGAATAGTGGAGAGTATGTAGTTTTCGTATAGAAATTTTAGGGTATATACGTTTTCGACCCCCCGGTTTTATAGAAATTTTTAGGTCCGGTGACTTCCGCCTCCTGGTCGGAAATCTCAAGCTTCGCTACTACCATTACCGCAGCCCTAACTCCGCCGCAAGAAGAACATCGTTGAGATCTGAGTGGCTACAAACATTCTCTGGCCGGCCGCAGATGGTTCCGTTGTGTAACAGCAATAGTTAAATCAAGACGCTCTCGACAGACGGTGGTAGTATTGCCGGTCTTGTACACGGCTGTGGTTGGCAAAAGAATAAAAAAAGAGTTTAAAAAGCAATAATAGTAATGCTAGAAAATAAGGAAATGATAGTCTTGTAATTAAGTTGAAAGATGAGGCTAGTATACACACCGTAGCTAGGAAGCTACTGAAATTGTATATATAGTATAATTTGTAGGGTAAATTGTATTTTTCGTCCTTTATGTTTATACCTGATTGCAACGGATAGCTTTTAACTTCAATAATTACAGTCATAATCCTTTATTTGCAAAACTCATTACACCTTTCGTCCTTTAACACTAACCTACTTAAAATTTGAAGTTAAGTCTGGTCATGTAACTTGCACATGAGGATAGATCAGTAATTTTACTCGTTTATTTAAAAAGGAAAAAAAAAATTACATATGATTCACATAAATTCACTGGTCAAACTACCCCCCACTCTCTTCAATCAACCTCCACCACCCACCTCCTTATCCCAGATTAAAAAAAACGGGAAAATCTTGAAACTGGCCGTTGACCAGTCTTTTTTCAAAGATAGCCATGTGAACCGTCACTACGAGTCGTTTCATGGCTGTGAAACGGCTCAGGCTTCCCCTAATCTCTGCTTTCAAAGTGTCCGACAAAGTCATGAAACGGCTCACAGCCATTTCAAACGCCGTCATTTGCTTGAAAGATCTCAGCCGAGCCGTTTCAATATGCTTGTGGGTTGAGCCGGTTCAATGGTGGCGAGCTGGTTGAAAGTTCTCAGCTGAGATCTTTCCACATGGCTTAAGCCGTTTTAGCATCTCAAGCCGGATGAAAGTTCTTAGCCGAGATCTTTCCACACGACTGAAGCCGTTTTTGTACACTACCATTTTAAGCCGTTTCCGTACATTTTTATGCCGAATCCGTACAATTCCGAGTTGTTTTCCAAGTGGGTCATGCTTTTAATATTATTTCTAGTGCACATGTTATAAAGTCTAAGTTTAAAAGTTTTTTTGTCACAATCAGTAAAATCCCGTTTTTTTTGGTAGTTAATTTAAAAACATGAAGGTTAATTTTGTTGTGTATATGGGCGGAAAGTGGCAGGTTGTTAATGGGAACATCGAGTATATTGCTAATGCAGGTGCTAGTAGACGTGGTTTAGAGATTGAAACAAATCTTTCATACATCAGTTTTTTAAGTTATGTTTCTAAAATGTGTGATATTCCAAACATTACACGGTTGTCCTACCGGATGTCTACGTTTACTGATCCGATCGATATAGTTAATGATCGTGATCTTACATTTTTATTTAATCTGGCAATGCAAAATCCTTTTGAATTATACAAATTATACATTATTGAAGAGTCTGGTGTAGGTTCATCTAGTGGTGCATCTTTAAACCATTTCAAAGTTCCTGATTTAAATATCTCTGTTAATGAAGATGCTGATTTTTTAAATGAGTATGGTCCAAATTTTGAATATGTTTTCGAAAAATCAATCCCCTCTAACTTACCAAGTAAGATACAATCAGCTTCTTCATCAATTGTGTTTGAGCCAAGCCATATATTCAATAACAAAGAAGAGATGAAGATTGAGTTGGGAAAAAATGTTTTTTAGAATATTTTGAGTTTAAAGTAGACAGATCTTCTAAAACACGATACGAAGTGTCATGTCTGGGTGATGGTTGTGAGTGGCGATTTAGGGCATACACTGTACCTGGTTGTAGTTTATTTTTTTGTTAGACATATGAATGATAAACACATCTGTTCGAAGACGCTAACATACCCACATCTTCGTTAGGCAAACCCAAAGGTTTTGGGTCACTATTTAAAGGAACCATTAAAAGACATCGGTAGAATCTATCGTTGCAAAGAGATAGTCAAAGATTTTAGACAAAGAATACAGGTTGAGTTAAGTAACCTTCAAGCTTGGCGTGGAAAAATCCATGCACTAGAGCTTCTACAAGGAACAAGCCGAGATTCGTTTGCTGAACTACCAATTTAGTATTACAATCTAGAGCGTACAAATCTTGGAACCGTTACTCACATCTTGACTGACGAAGATAGTCGGTTTGAAATGGTTTTTGCGGTGACAGGTGTTGCGGTAGGTTATACGGTTTACTTTTTATTTGTCTTTGTTAAAGTAAATCGATGTTGCCCTTATTTTGTAATTATTTATTTTCAGATTCGTAGTTTTTTGTTTAATCTAAGACCTGTCGTTATCATCGATGCAGCCCACTTAAAAGGTGAATTTAAGGGAACGTTGTTTATAGTGGTTGGCATGGATGGAAATAACCAGATTTTACCAATCGCTTATGGAATAGGAAAATCAGAGGATGGTGAATCTTGGATAAGGTTTCTCTCAAAGCTTAGAGAGTATGTTGGTGAAATACCAGATATGGCGATCATATCCGATAGGGCAAATTCTATACACGTAGCTGTTAGAAACGTGTTTCCACATGTTTATCACGGGTGGTGTTGTTGTCATTTAATGATGAATTTATGTTTGCCGTCGAATAAAAAAAAAGAATACAAGGCCTTGTGGTGGAAGACATGCAAATCTTATCAGATGTATGATTTTAATGAGTCGTTCAACGCGCTATGTCTTGCCATTCCTAGAATACGTCACACTCTAACAAGTATCGGGTTTGGTAGATGGGCAAGAGCGCATTATCCTGGCAATCGATATCATTATATGACATCTAACAGTGCGGAGTCTATGAATGTTTTATCTAGACACCCATGTAAAATGCCGATAACGCAACTTATATAATTCTTCCGTCAATCTCTACAAAAATGGTTTTATGAACGCCGATTGGAGGGTATTCAGGAAAAACACTTACTTACTCAGTGGGCACAGAGGAAAACTGTAAAGAAAATTGAAGGGTCTAAACCTGGACTGTTGCTGGCATCGGGGTAAACACTTTTGATGTTGAAGACGGGAAGAAGAGGGGTTTAGTTGATTTTTCGAATCGATCATCCAGCTGCCGTGTGTGGCTAGTTTCTAGTCTACCCTATGGGCATGTGATTGTTGTTTCAAAAATTTTAGGTAAAACTGATTGCAGTCATTATGCTTTCCCGTGTTATTATAACGAAGTATACAAAAAAACATATGAAGAAGCGATTAATCCTCTTCCTCATAAGTCTAAATGGGAGATACCAGAAGACCTTATAATTGTTCACCCGCCGCATATTACAAAACGTCAAGCTGGTCGTCCTCGAGAAAACAACAGAATCCTTTCCCGCGGGGAAGAACCCACTCAGGTATATTGTTCCCGGTGTAAATCATACGGCCATTGTCGTGACGTTTGTCCAGACCCTATGCGGTCACAAATTCATCGTCGTAAAGCATCGGGGAACATGAAAAGGAAAGGGAAAGAAAGATTAGATCTTGAACAATGTACTGAGTGTCCATTTAATTATGACTTCCCGTCGTACAACTTAGCAGAATTTTAATAATATTGTTTTCTTTTGTCTATTTCAATATTTTAATAATAGTTGTGTATTTTAATTTTAATATTTTAGTAATAGTCTTGTTTTTTTTTTTTTTTTTTTTGTATATTTTAGTATGGAAAATCATGTAACAAAACAAATCTATTTAATTGCAATACAAACTAGTGATCATAATCGATTTAATATTTTATATGCATACAAACAGTCATCAAATATTAGTAGGTGTGTGGCTGCCAATGTAGAGTTCATCTACCATGTAGCGTCTGTATTTGACACAAGCATCCTGTATTTTTCCTTCTTCCCATGTCAATGAATAGTCGGTATTGCAGGTTTGTAAAAGTTACGTTCAAGATCCAATTAATCTGAACTAGATATGTACCAGTTGCTTTGGGCCTCAATGTCGGTGGGAAGTATGCACATAAGCGGTTTATATTCAGTTATCTATAAATTGAAAATAATTTAATAAAAGTTATTTTTTTAAATAAGTCGTTGAAATGAAATATTTAAATGTTTAAAAAAATATAACATTAACTATGTTACCTTTTATTGCATTGGCGAACAAGCGGTCAACGCCGGGCTTCATGAACTTCTATCCTTTTCCCCATCCTAAAAATCTAGGAATCGTCTGAGATTGGAAAAAGTCTCTTCTATTTTTGAATTTGGGAAAGACCTCCAAAATCCACATCTGCAAAATGTTTTAAACTATTAATTTAAATTCCATATAGATAACTGTAATAATTCAGCTTTGCGAGTACCTTGAATGGCCAGACAAATCCTTTTACCGAAAACCCTTCGGTGTGTTCCTTTTGTTGATTATTCGTATTATATACATTTGTATAGGTACTCTCCCAAAAATAATTTCCCCATTGATACTGCTTGAATTCTTCAAGATCATCCACAAGGTCTAGTAGTTTGTTATCAATAACATCTGAGGGTTGTCATCCCAAAAACCCTTCGCCTATAAGCATCAGCAGACATATTCTTGTGCCATCTTCGTCGTTATGATCCATCAGGCGGTGGAATAGATCAATTATTCTTTTAAAACTAACCCGTGATAGGCCAGGAAAAAATCTATTTTTGAATGAATCCTTGTGCCCCCTTGGTGACCAATTAGAGTGGCCAAACCTTAACCCGGTTATTAGACAAAATTGTTTAGGAGTAAACATTAAAGTCTGGCTACCTAGTTTATAAGGAATACCTAAATTGGGTGTAGTTGTAGGAATTTGTTGTTGTGCAACACCAAGTAAAAGCAGGCTATCACATGTAACGCACTTTATATCTAAGTATGGACCAAAACAGGTTTGCCTAATCAGAGATTCAACGGGTTCTGACATGTTTTGGTTGAGAACCTTTACAATTCTCCACGTTTGTCTAACTTTAATCGTTGCGGCCTTGTAATTTGTACATGTGCAAGTAAACATAAGATAAGATTATCATAATAGAAAGGGTAAATTTCATGGTCGGTTGTCATTGTGAAACACATTAAAATTTAAGGAATTATTGTTAGACAATATTAAGTAAGTAAGGGAATGAATTACCGTTAAACGAGGAGTATGAACAACAGCATCTGACATCATCTGATCTTCTTGCATATTAACTTGAATGTTGTAATTTTAGTGGTCCATGGTTATATGTTGCTTTCAAACGGTGGTTCCCTTTCCGGTAAACGGTTTTCTAAGGGTCAAACTATCGGATCTTCCGGTCGTTGGATCTTCACTTCGGATCTTCAAAGCACAAATTGGGACATGTGAACCCACACGAAGATGAAAGCTCTCAAGTGACACGCGTCACACGGTGAGCATGGGCGGGAACTGAAACGGTAAAAGTCAGAATTTGAAACGGCTGGGTAACGTCTGAAGCGGCTCAACTGCAGGTGAAACGGCGCATGCATTAAGTGAAACGACTCAGAGTCAATTAAACCGGCACAACTTCAGATGAAACGCTTTTGGTTAAACGTGTCAGTCTTTATTAATTTTTTTATACTTTTTTAACCGTTAAATGATTTACCTGTTTTATTAATTTTTATTAATGTTATGGTTTTTTTATTAATGTTATGGTATTATAACACAAGAGAGGTTTTTAAACCTATTAATGATGGGATTACGTTTTTACACATAAGGACAATAAAAACAGCATAACTTAAATATAACAAAAAAACATTACAAGTTGCAAACCATAGTAATTAAACATTAGAAAAACAAAACAAAACATTACAAAGTAAATTAAAAACATACTAAAAGATTACAAAAAAGTTAATCTACTAGGAACATCCTGATTATCTCTCACGCAGACACCCGCTTGAAATCACTGCAAACCTCGTGTCGATAGTTGATGAGAGCGACTTGTAGGGTGGTGTCCTTGTCAAGGTCACCACCGAGTAGCTCAACCTCATTGTAGATTTCCTCAAACCGATCACAGTCGACACGGATGACTCTGAAACGTGAAGATAATGCATCCACGGTACGGTTGTGGGCACCGACATGGGCAGTGAATTCTCTTTGCACTCTAAGCCATAAACCACCGTGTGACCGACGCTGTGGGGTGCAAATGGCTTCTACCCAAGCCACGCAAAGTGCGAGGTCTTCCTCCTCTGTCCACAAGCTTGCCATGGGTGGTATGGTATTGTTTGTGTTGAAGGGAACGACGTGTGTTAAACTCTGCACATGCTATGTTATGTGGATGGTATTTATAGTGTGTGTTGAAACAGGTGTGGATTGTGATGGGTTTTGATATTAAATTTAGATTTAATATTATAAACCTAAAAGTTAATGGGACCCAAATTTAATATTTTAAGTTAATATTACATAATTAATACAACTAATATACAAGCTAAATACATAGGATAAAATACTACATAACCATAATAATAAAACATAAATATTTAAACTAAAATGCGCCAAACCACCAGGTGCTCAAAGTCCTCTTCGTAGTGGTGCTTGTAGTCGACTAGTGCCACTTAAATAACTTCTTCTTCAGAGAGCTCGTTGTCAGGATTTTGGACATTAAAAAATAAAGCATGGAAAATACTAATCTTGTATCGGAGATGAGCGAAACGTGAATCTATATCGTCCACAGTAGGATTGCTTTGACAAACTTGAGCACGAAAGTCACGTAACATCCTGTTCCAAAACTAAGTACGTCGACTTGGAGATGCCGGTTCTTCCTAGATTGCGACATAACACAAAGCCAAAGATATGTCTTCTTCTTCGGTCCATGCACTTGCCATTTTTGGAGGGGACAAAAGGTAGAGAATATTTGTTTAAATGAGGTAAATGAGTTATTTAAATAGGGGAACATAGAAGAAGTTTTACTTTGACATGCAAAAATAATAATTTTAATAAAAAAATAGAAACCTACAAGTTTTAACATAAGTAACTTAGTATTTGTCAATGAGATATAAGAGGTAACTATCCGAAGAAACACTTCAATCCGAGAACATATATTAAAAAATTAATAATAAAGACAGCAATTTTTCTTTAATTTGAACCCTCTAGATGTAAGACCCTATTCACGATTTGACCCAAAACGACGCAGCGGAAAACGAACCGTAAAATTTCTTTCTTTTAACTACTCTAACATACTTAAATACCGTTTAGGTCAACCCTTCTAACATAAATACATCATTCATCATTTATTTAATGTAACTATGTTAACAAAGGATTACAAACAACGTGACCGCTTTCCCGTACAATCCATGATCTTCAACTTGATCCTCGTTCACTTGTCCATCATGAATATCTGACTAACCTGCGGTCACCATATATAACCAACACGTTAGTACATGGTAACTGTCACGACCCCCGACCCACCCTGGACGGAATCGGGAGCCGCGAACAGCCAAGTGGTACCGGTGATTATTTTAAAAAATATTGCAACGGAAATTTCATCAGGACCGTGAGTTAGGAAAAATATCAGAGTTTAGAAAACACCAGATTTTATTTATTAAATAGATGGAATAAATTCATTTTTACAAAGGTAGCTTTAATAAGGGATAAACTCAATTACATAAAACAATATTTCTTAGTTTGATTTAATTAATAAAATAAGCCACTTCTTGAAGCCTTTCAGTGCCGTATCCATCTTTTACTCCAATCTACTGTAATTACCTGAAACACGTGTTAAAAAGGTTTTGTCAGCGGGAAATACTGGTGAATCATTCTATTTACTAAAACGACCTGTTTGTTATAATTTACAGTATTAAGGGAGATTACAATGTTTCATATGTCAACCAACTACCCACAGTATTTGTCACTCGACCGGATCTGTGACTATGGTCATATCACCATTGGCCACCCGTTTGTCCAATGGCAAATATTATCAAGTAATGTATACAAAACCCCACATACCGGCTGTAATTTGGTGACTACATAAATTTAATCCCTGTAATTATAACTTTGAAAATAAACATGCTTTTGAAATTAAATTGGATAAAAAGAGAATGACTCACATTATAAGCATGCAGATTCACACGACAAAGTTTAGTCTATAGATAAGCCTTGATATATTGCAGATACAGGCAGAGCTTAGCCTATTGATTAGTCTTGTAACCTAGTGCACACGAACTCGGTAAGTAACTAATACAGCATTTACGATAACTCATGAGATTAAAACCCTCACAACGAATGACAAAGTGCAATCACTTAAACATCTATCGGATTCACAACGAATGACAGAGTATTCCCCGAGTTCGGGTGGTACTCAAACATCCTGTCGGAATCACGACAAATGACAAAGGATAGTACTTAAACATCCATCGGATAGTTTCAATCGATCGGACATTGAATCGTAGCAGCGATCGAGTTAATACCCGGTATCGTAGCAGAATTCGAGCTAGTGTGTGTTGGGTAGTAATTAGGGAATATCTCGGAGTGTATAACGAATTTTAACGTCGCTCCAGTACCAGAAATCAAGTCCCAATGCCTGCTATTTATACATGAAAATTGACCCACTCGCGTGACGCGAGGGGTCACCCTGGGGCGTCGCGTGGCGCGAGGGGCCACCTTATCTCATATGGTTGCCACGTGTGTTTGGAGTTCAGGTGAGTCGACGGAAATGATAAATTCAATTTTGACAGCAAGTTATTAGGATAATCGTCAAGTAGGGAATACCCCCCCCCCCCCTGAGTTTTAGGGGCCCTGATCCTGATTCTGATTGTTATGAAAATTTTAGGGTTTGTACAGGATTACTTAGGGGTCTTAACTAAAGTTTCCTAGTAAACAAAATATAATAATAAATAATAGTTTTGGTGAGAGTTGTTATGGTTTGGGATAAAAAGGAATAAAACGGTGAGAAAAGAAAAATGGACCCACTTTGTATAATTAGGGTTCAATTGGAAAGCCTCCTGGTATAAATTTTGGGTATAACTTCTGAGCTATTTAAAAATATATAATGCACTCGTGTTAAGTATAGTACCCCTAATTCAACCTTGTCCCGATGTCCCGAGACAGAACCCCAATGAACTTAGTCAGGCAGAGCCTTGACATGTGTTGTGGGGCTCAGATCAATCAGGCAGAACCTTGTCCCGATGTCCCGAGACAGAACCCCAATGAACTTAGTCATTCAGCAACATAATGAACATTCCATTAACACGTTGAACATTCAGCAACATAATGAACATTCCATTAACACGATGAAACTATTTCGAAATTCCTTTTTGGGATGACACGTTTCCTCTCAAACAAACATATGTAGACACTTCATGCAATTTTTATTATATTATTCGATTTCATGATTATTATTATATATTGATAAAAGTATATGTAAACAATTTTGAAGATAGGACATGAAAGTTGAAATGGTACACGAAACCTGTATCAAATTTCAAATATATATATTTTATTTTATTATTATATATATTATAATTAATTCAACCGCTTCAGTTATTTGGCGTGTATAACTTATAAAATATAACGTTTTATAAAATAACGAATATGTCTTTAGAACGAGAATAATTATGTCTACAT